>GL501438.1:108388-171453 GCA_000149185.1 Mayetiola destructor
CCCTTTCGTCTCTGCAAACGACGTACACCATCCAAACGTGCACTGACTGAGCATATGATGATAATTTGCATGTACACGCACAAACTCCATAGAACAACAACCAAAACAAATGGCCAATTTCGGTTTTAAACGAAAACGTTTCCAAAACTTAAAATTCCAAATAAAATTCGGAACTCAGTTTGATTTTGTTTTGGAATTTTTAATTGTTTTATGATCATTAGCCATAAACTAAAAAGGATTAACTCAAAGATTGTATTCAAAAACGATAGAAAATAGTTTGTTTTTATGGTCGAACAAACAGGATTAACTCTTGCCCTTTCTCATTCACTCATTCTGTAACTACATTCATTCTTATTTCTAACCGATTGGCGGCTCAAGTTTTCGTGCAAAATCTTTTCGAGATTTTTGATTTACAATGTGCAAATACGACAGACCATCATAAAAGTTTTAACACTTTTATTGCGAATCCATTGACGGTACGCACTGAACAATAGTAAAACAGCCTTCGATACTATGCTAATCCTTTCGTTTTTTTTACCCAAAACATCAAATTTGCAGATAAAAAGAGTAAAATTCGCAATGAATGGCTTTTGTTTTCACTTCCAGTTTTGTCAAAGCGTTTGTCTTTTGAGTATGTTTCTCATTCGTTTTAGGAGCCATGAAACGAAAAGGTTAAATGAAAAAAGAGAAAACTACCTACATAAAGGGGTTTTTCTGTTGTTTTTGGTGGTGTTGTTGTTTGGGAAACCTCTTTTCCATGAAAGCTCCATTCGGTTTGTTGGTGGCATTTTGCAAAACATTCCTATATTTTCCTTCCACACTTTCATCGCATTCCGAACGAACGAGGTAAAGGCATATTATTAATTTTAAAAAGGGCAAAAAATTATTTAAAATTGATTTTTCGTATTTTTTTTCGAATCGAATGGACCAAAATGAGAATTTGATAACACTTCCGAGTTTGAAACGACCTGTGGTGCATATTTTTGAATTCGGTACTATCGAATTCTGCTTGTTTTTTCTCATTTCGGTCGACATACATTTCACATATATTTCAGATATCACTGTGGTTTTGTTGATAGACATCACCACACAGTGGAGATCACCATCGTTGAGCATTTATTTAGTCGTTGTTGTTATTGTTGTTTTGGTTTTGTTTAATTTGATGTAGATATTCATTACACACTACGATTTCTGTTATTCAAGAATTTCGTTCAGTTCAGTTTGAAGCGCTGTTTAAAAAAGTTTAAGTATTGATTCAGTAGTATGTATAAATATAAGTCATGTCAAGACGCTGAGAAACTATAATTCAAATGATTTTTATTTTTGATTGATGAACAGATTAATCAATGTGATCGCTGATCAGGCATAAAATAGCAAAAATACAACAATCAAATCGACAATAACACAAACAAATGATGTTTTCAATGTTTCACATCACAAAATAAATATCAAAGAACCGAACGAAACGTAAATGAATCGAAGAATCAGGCATTCCAATGAAGAATGAGATGAGAAAAATGATTGAATCATACGTAAGATGAAAGAGTGAGAGATTAAGCATTTTGACAAACCAGGGAGGGAAAACATCAAAATAAAATAAAAATAAAAACGAAAATATTGAATTATGTTGAAATTAACGAGTGTAGTATGGTGTATGCAATGATCGCATTGTACATATAGCGGTCTCTCTTCAAGTCTTTTTAGTTTGTTCTTCTTAAATTTCTTGGTATCTTTTACCTTTGGTGCATTGCGTCATGTTCGACATTTTACATATATTTGAAACGATGTTTTAATCACTGAGCAATGGATATGTTACTTTAGATTCTGATTATATTTCAACGTTGTTTTTATATATTATGGAATATGGAACAACAAAGCGTAGAGACAAACGATGTGATAAAATTACCAGCGCTGCAAACACTAAACAGGATTTCAATCCAAAACTGAGAAATACTCGTGCATCATTGGAAATTGGAATGTTTTCATGTAAACGGCAAACGGCAAACGGGAATGAGAATTGAAAATTATAATATGAGAAAAAGTATTTTGATGCGCCAAACGATCATCGTTATATCAAAGTGTTTTTATTTCAATTCTCAGGAGCATCGGTCGGGACCCGGCTTCATGGCGCTTAAAAGAACAACATCAATTCAAAAACTCATTTCATTTGAAATGCAAAAAAATAACAGACAAAAAAATCAATAGTCAGCCACCATTAAGAATTGCACACGCCGAATCTGGATGTGTGGTGTGGTGTGTGTGTGTGTGGCTGGTAATAATTAAAGTAATTTCACAGCAGTTATTTTCTTCTTTAATATTATTATTTTCATAGAATCATACAAAAATATTTATTTTTCATTTCGCTAAAAGCGTCGATGATTTTGCGCATAAAAAAATTGCATATTATTATCTGGCTGCCGAATGTGACCAAATTAATGAACGCTACTTACTTACTTACTTACTAAATCCTAGCACTATACGATCTGAGAATAATAAAGATACATATTTGAATATATCATTTCCTCTCAACCAATCACATTTATCGAATAAATTCATAATAATTATTCAGTATATTAGTTATAGTCGATAGTCGCTACTGCTATGAGAATTTCCATTCAATTATTTATTTATCTATTTATTGATATTTATATTTTCAAAGTCTTATGAATTTTGTTTGAATTGATTGTAAATTTTTTGTTCACTGTGCCTGTCTCTGCATTTATTTTTATTTGCATTGCATCTCGTTGACGATAAACTAATTTGCGACATAAATTAAACTAAGGCCCATATACATAGGTATGTATTACATGTATAAATTTAATGCACTCGCCTGGACACTGGACATGAACGCTGCCATAAAATTATCATCATTATTTTTCGCTCCGATTTTTTTTCTCGCAATTTTAAACAAGTTTGAAGCGATTTGTTATTTGTTTTTTTTTGTCAGTTTTAGTTCCTTTTCGAAATTGGTTGAGCCTACAATTTAATTCTAAATCAAATCAATCGTAACGAAATTTTCTATTACATCTACTATGTATGCTAATACGAAGCCAGATGGACTCTTAGCTCTAATCTAATGCTGTGAATAAATCAATTGTTGAGTTTGAATTTAACAGGTTTGCATTTGTTTGATTTCCGTTGGATGTTGTTTCGGTTATACTCGACAGACCGGTTAAATTATGTGTCAAACTGTGACGCCTGAGATCGCAATTACGACGAAACACTTTGCCACATTGTGAACAATGATAGGGTTTGATGTCGGTGTGTGTTAGCAAATGTGTCTTCAAATTTGATCGTTGATTGAAGCTTCGATTGCAAACGGGACATTTATGCGGAGATTCCTCAAGATGAAGAATCTTATGAACGGCCAATGTACGTGATTGACAAAATCCTTTGCCACATTCCAAACATTTGAACGGTTTTTCTTTTGAATGAATGTATCTGAAAGATGGGAAAGAAGTAAAAGAAAAAAAGAGAAACCAAAAACAACAAAAAAATTAATAAATTTCTATAAATTATTGAAAAATGATGCATAAGCTGGTTTTATTTTAGGAGAGAAAAAAAAGAGAACACGAAAAATCAATATAACTTTGAACAACGAGTTTGCCGACGGCATTCGATACAGATGTTCAGTGGTATCGAGTGGAGCGAAAGAAAGCGTATAACATAATACACAAGAATGAAGTTCTTCATTGCGAATGTCGAATCAATTATAAAACCAACAACAAAAGCAATACAAACATTTGAAATTTCAACAAAAAATTAAATAATAAACACATTAAAGCCGGAAGTCTAAATTAGCATTCAACATTGTGAATCAAAATGTGCGTTTTTTGAATTGATTTTTCTGATTTGAGAATTATTCTAATTTTTCAAGTTTTATCGAATTTGATGACCATCGAATCTTGAATGTCATTCTCAAGAACCACTTAATTACTGTGATCAAACTGGAAAAAAAAGGTGTGAACGTGAAAGCTTAAATGGCTCTACAATGCAATGAATCGCGTTGGTTGATAACGAAATTAGGAATTTTTAATCAATATTTTATTCATTATTCGGATTAGAATTTACTTTGGCGACAAATATAAAAGCACTTCTCGGCATATGTCATACATGATGTGATGACCGAATCGATATTTGACAAAAAAAAAAAAAAAAACAAGTGAAGAAAAAAATAATACCTGTGATCGCGCAAATGATCTTGTCTTCGAAATGCCTTGCCACATACGGTACAGGCATACGGACGTTCATCGGTGTGTGTACGCTCATGAATGAGCAAATTGTATGATTTTGTAAAATGTCGATCGCAAAATTTGCATATAAATTGTTTTTTTGGCCGTTGTATAGTTGAATTGTTATTGAGAGTGATGGTCGGTGATTCGGATTTTGTGACTGGGCTGATTTGTTGTGATGCTGATGATATTAATATTTTTGAGTTTTTTCTATCGTCGCAATCGTTTTCAGATGTGCATTGTTGTTGTGTTATGTGTACTTCATTGTTTATCTGTTGAAAATGGCCGCTAAACAATAGATTTGAAAGGCCGCTATTCAACAAGTGAATCGATTGTTCGTTCGCTTCAATTGTTGTCGATTCAAATGGCACATCATCATCACCACCATCACCAAATATTGGCAAATCATCTGATTCACGATCCAAATTTGTACTACTTTGTCCATCATCCAATAAACTATGCATATACGAAGCATCCTCAATGGAATCGATGATTGTGCATTTATTATTATCGGTTGAATCGATTCGTGAATCGTTGTTGACCAATCGATTAATGTCCGTTTTGCTGATGCGTTGCAATGCCAAGTAATATTCTAATGCTTGAAGATTAAAAGCAGCCTGCTGTAAACTGGACACCATTGTACCTTGCACGCCTAAGGATAGCACATAAGCTGCAGCTGCAGCCAATTCGCCCTGAGGTGATGCTGTTGTTAATGTCCGTGATTTATTCGATGATGATTCTTTCGTTGTGGTTGCCGTTTGAAGTGATGAAAATGGATCCATTATTATTTTTCGGTTTTATTGATATATGTTTTTGCAGATAGAACCACAGTACGCAATTAATTTCGTGTGCTTTTTATCATTTATTATTAGCGTTCCGCAAAGCAACCGGTGACGCAACAATTCCAACAAATTATTTGAATTGGAGATAAAGAAATCACTAAACATTCAATTGTATTATCTATTGGTTGTTTACACCGTTTCTTTAAATACTCCGTCAACTCGCACTTTAACAATTTATTTTCTTTTCTTGTTCTTCAATTTTGCAACAGATGACATATAATATTCTGAATTTACACAACGATTAACCGAAAGTCTAGTCAGAATTTTTTCGTTTTCTTATTACGTACTCCGTTCGAAAACAAATATTTCCAAAGAACCGAAATTTCAGGTGAAATAGGTACGAAAGACGCAGTGATATTCAAGTCTAAGAAACGACTAAACGGCCAATATGTTGAATGCTATTCGCGGACCTGCTGCCCTCTACATATACAAATGCTATTTCGTATATGTATACAAAACAATTCCAATAATCATTGGTGTATTCGAATGTTCGGATCATTTTGGTAATGTATATGTATTGGTGAGCATATGCAACTTCGACAATCGCCTTCTTCGTTTTTGGTTTAATGCGTTATATGTTCATTCTTTAAGACACACCAACACCTTCGTGCACACCGACAACAGACAATCGTCCCAAAGATACATACCTTCTTATTATTTTTTCATTTCATTTCATATAAACCAATCTAAATGTTTCAGGTAATAAATGCGTTTTGAAAGTCGTTTTTGCGTTATAGTATGTTATATGTTTCGGTGTGCTCTCTCGGTTTTGGTATTCTTTTCAAAATGATGCTTAAGAAAGAGAGAGAATCCGTCTTCATGGTTTAAATTTTACCGATGAACGACAGATCACAGTGTGTATGGGAGATGTTCATCGTTGTGTCTTTCTTCTTTTTCACGAATATATTTATATAATTTTTTTTTCTTCATTTTTAAATTTTACATTCGTACGAATGTTTTTCTTTTAATTTTATTTTTTTGTTCTCGTTCAGTTGCCGTTGTTTCCGTTTTGGTACGACACATAAGCGTCGGCGTGTGTTGGCTGATACGATTACAGACACATAAATATCATTAAATGTATCATGGTATGAATAGTTTTTGCTGGTTTATATTTTTTCTTCTCGTGTTCATTTTCCTCGCTCGAATCGTTCATTTGAAAGAGAAAACCTGGCATTTGTGAATTCAAAATTTTCAAGTATTCAGATATTCATTCGCAAAAGTCACAAACCAATTTCTCGGTTTAATGCTCATGAAATTGAAGAAAGTCAACATTTTGTTTGAACACCTCAAACACCAAAAATTCCATATATTTCCATTCAATGAATATATATTCATTCGCAGTGCAAATTTCAAAAAAAAAAAAATGCAGGCATTCGTTTATAAGCAACAGATCAATGTGACGGTGAGTCGAAACTGTGCGCTTGCAATGATTACGTTGCAAATTCTTTAAGAATGTTTTCTGGAATTCAGTCATATAAAGCCAGCTTGGGTCATCGTCGGGGGTCATCGAAATAACATGAAAAATTGTGTAAACAACAATCGAATGAAACATTCGACAAATTACTTTCACTTTTTGCTTTTCATTTTTTTTACTTTTTTCATTCAATTTTTTCATGGAAACGAAACTTGCTTCAATTCATTAGAATAACAATAAAATAATTGGCCATTTGTTAAATGAAATGTCTTGGACCGTATGGCTTGGTTTTGACCTTCTTTTAATGAAGTCCATTCAACAACAATTTTTTCAACATTTCACATATGTTTTCATTGATGAGGATCCTTGGATGAGTTATGGGCTTCTGTGAAACTCAACATAGTGATTGGAATGCCGAAAGGCGATTTAGATGAATTCCTTTATGTGTTGCGTGCGACTTAAGGGAATCCTTCATTGTTTTCATAATTACAAGAACAACAGTTGAATTTTAATTCCCAAAGTCATGCAATGGATCTACCAATTTTTTTTTGATTACCTGCATCATTTTGAATGCTTTAAAGGATCATGAAGACGGGCGGATGGGAGGATGGGTACGGGTCACGGGTACAGACTACAGAATGTAAATGAATTTTTAAATTGAGAGTTTCATTAGCGGTTTGGAGATGTCGTTTTGTTCGAAATTTTTAACATTTGAATTTGGTTTCGGAGACAAATAGAGAGAGAGAGAGAGAGCGAGATATCAAATAAAAAAATGCATTCAATAGATGGTAGGGTGTGGTACTCGTTGCTGTAACCATTGGAATGCCATCACTTTTTTCAATTTTATATTCATTTATACATTTTATACATGAGACACGAGGCATAAGTATACGATATGAATATTACAATACTTGTTCCTTGTTCCACATCGAATATCATTGCCATTTTTGCATGGAACTTGTAGCTCGCATGAATGATCATGTATTTATGTGTAGAATATCAACTGTTCTAATCGATGGATTTGATGTTGTACCTATCGTTATTTGATGTTCGACACAAATGGATTTTCTTCAAACATTTTTTCCAACAATAATTCGATATTGTGACAACTGGAGAACGTTTGCATTCGAAAGAAAAAAAAATCCTTCAACATTTCCGTTCAAATATTCACTATTTGCGAGGAATAAACTGATACACCACGTGGAGATCTCTCTCTTTCTCTCAATATACTTTTATTCATCGCTTCATAAAACATTTCGCTATTGTCGTTATTGAATGGAATAGTGTCGACTTTTATTGCGATCGATTGCAATAAACTCCACATTACAACCAATTTTGTCCTTTTTTTCTTTTTTTGTTGTTCATGGTTTGGAAGTTGTTTCGATAATCAAATTCACATTAACAATTAATCCTCTCATCTCGATCTGGAATGCCAGTCCTTCTTTCCGCTGAGCACCAATGTTCACCACCAACTATGGAAACATACATTCGCTGACAGAGTTTCGCTTATCACACTGGAATACCAAGAATCAAGAATAATTTGAAATGATTTTGCAATTTTTAAATTTTAATCCATGTAAATCAGCTCGTTTACAATTGATGCTCGCTAAGGTTTACGTCGTTTCGTGTTAATGAATGAGAGCCACAGCAAACAGATTAAGATTCGATTTCAAAAAAAATAAAAAAAATGGATGAAGAAAAATAAATCGATTGAGAGCTACAAAAGAGTCATTCAACCTGATATTTGAATTGGAATTTCTCCTCACCAACCAAATCGACCATCTGAACAACCAAACAACCATACAAACAGAAAGCAGCATTGGGAAAATTTACACTGTCAATGTTAAGCAGCATTATTATCATCTGAAACAAGAGCATGTATAGGCGAATTGTGAATGTGATATGTTGATGGGCTGGCGGTAATCGGAGAGATCGAAAACTTTACATTTGCTGCAAGACTAAAAATCTGGTTATGGAATAAATGAATCTCATGATTTTCAGTTCATGTTCAAAACCAAAACCACGGATTAGACTAACTATATTCATTGCGCACGGAAATTAAGCATTCGCCCAGTATACACTATACACTATACACAATATACGGTGTGGCTGGTGTATTGCATACATTGCAGTGTCATACAAAGAGAATAACCATATAAACGATGAATTTATGATATTTTATATTATTTTTTTCCGTTGTTGGCTCATAATTCTCTTGATCTCTTCGAAATCATCGAATATCATCATTTCAATATGGGATATATTATAACCTCCTGCGCACCATGAGAATCGCTTTAGGCTACTGAACAAATGAGAATTTGTTGCCCAATAATAATAATAATATTAAACTACATTCAAATGCAATTTTGTTGTATTGCAATTTTTGCAGCAGCAAAAATATTGTAATAAATTTTTATTTTTGCGTGTATTTTGCCTTACAGATTACCAGGTAACCATTCTTTAATTCTCACAGAAGATGAAAAAAAGCAAAATATTGCGCCAGAATCATTCGAATTTGAAACTGTGTGCTCTATGCCTTATCATTCGAAAAAAAAAACAAAAACCTCTCAAAAGCACAATTATGAATTAGAATGAGTCAGTCAATTGACGTTCTAGGCAAATTTTTTTTTAATATGATCGAGCCGGTGTGTTTTGTATTCGTCATCCGACAAATTTAATATTGTTCATCGCTCGCAATATATTTTCAGTTGATGTGGTTTGTTTGCACACAATAATCGGTCGAGGGTTCAGTCGTTGAGTTTCGAGTGCTATTAGTTATTGGTGTTTTTTGTTTTCTTTTTTTCAATTTCTTGTTTTCCGGACCTATTTTCCATTGTAAATACCGACATTTCTTCGATATTTGAACAGAAAAACGATATTATATTGCACTTGGCCGATGTTGCGGTTTTACTGGGTCGGGTGCCGGTGGTCGGGTTTGCCTTTTTTTTTTTACAGTTTATTGATTATTTTGGTGTATTTTTTTTTATTTGTTCGTCAATTCATTCAATATGTCTATTAAATGTTTACTAATCGATTCACACCTATTGGCAAATGGTGATAAGGAATTACAATCGAAAGAAGAAAAAAGAATACGAAAGATAAACATTTCTTCGGTCTTTGGTTTCCCAGGGTATACTTTATTGGAAAACGAACCGAAAAATAAATAATAAATAAATAATAAACAAAATTGCCGACCGAAACACATTTAATTATTGATTTTTGACATGATGATTGTTGTTGATAAAGTGATAACATTCTTTGTGGTAATCACCGGATTATTACTCGATTTGTCTGTTTGTGTTAAGGGTGTGTGTGTGTGTGTGTGTTTATCGATGCGGATTTCAAATTATCGGTTTCGGTGCGTTTGAATATAATTGAGAATAAAAACTTGCCATATGTATTACAGTAATTATACATCAAAAGGGCCGAACCAGCCCAAACGGAATGAATATTGTTTTGGTTTCTTTCATCGCTGATCATTTTTCCACCTTGAGATTTTTCAGCCCACGGATTCTGTTTTATTACAGTGGTCTCATTTTTCTTGTCGCAATTCATGCAACACCACAATCAAAGCCAATAGCCCAATGAATGTTCATTGGCCAATAAAAACATTCAAAAAATATTAAATTCATCTGTGTCAATTTTGAAAATTTATGCTTCAACCAATTTTGCTACTAATTTAATGCACACCGTTTTCCTCCTCTCTCTCTCTCATGTTCACATGTTTTTTGCACTTCACAATCCAACTTTTCAAGCGATACATACAATTGTACGTACAACATCAGTTGAGAAAAAAAATCATGTTGATATCAAGCGAATTCAAGTACATTGAATTGAATTCAACACTCAATGTCTACAAATAACAACATTAAATCGATGTTTGAATGTGTCTGTCCGGCTTAATTCAATGTATTCATTGCTTTTTCTTCATCTTTTTTGAAATACAAATTGTGGTGTATGGCTGGTTGGCTGGCTCGTACTGCATTCAACTACACAGTGGACAGTGGACATTGTACAATGCTGAATATATAAGTATTCATTTGTAAAATTTATTATGTTCATTACTGCATTTTGCATGAATAAATAATCAACGAGAGTATAACATTGTCGTACACACATAATTTCAACAAATTAACACCAATATCGAAACGGATCAGTTGGCAAGTATTGAACTTTGTTTTATCAGCGGGACATCAGAATCATTATTATTTATCCACACGTATTTATACTTAAAAAAAAGAAGAAAGATATGGAAAGGAACCATATTCCCCTTCGACTCGATCAATTTAATTCTCGTTCATTTGTTTGTTGGTCAGTTGGTAATTTTTTGAAAACATAAAATTTATTTATTTTTTTTTTCGTTCGTTTGCTCACCGTCCTCCTAACCTATCCCTCGCCAGCCCAAATTGGGAACCGGTGAACCTGTACAATTTCAATGCATCCAGAACTTTCGGTTACGTGGCATCTTGGGCGCGTATGTTTTAATGATGTTGCTTCTGCGATTCTGCGATTCTTTTTATTATGTTAAATGATAAATCAGAATGTTAAATGAGAACAATAATAACCACATAGGCCATTCGTACATTTGTACAATTCAACATTAACATACATGTTGCATGCATTTGTTGTGTGCGATTACAAAAGAGAAAATAAACTGAAATGTGAAGATATTCAATTTTTGGGATCAAGTTACAAATATTATTATGAGATATGTATGTTTTGTGTTCAACAACTTACTGTTGGCAATTTTTAAATTACGTGAAAAAAAAATTATTTTGTTTTGGCTCACACCGGTGACTGGGACTGAGTGTCAATTTCAGTCAGCCGGGCCCCCGGAATGGAACGCATTAATGTTTTGCTGTTTTTAAATTATTATTCAAATTTAGCATTTTCATCACATGCCTGTGTGCATTGTGCATTCGATTAACGTTAAGTGATTTTTTGGGGCCAGTATTCATTTCAATACACACACACACTGATTGCTGATTTTGTTGAGGCCATTTTTATGCCAATTTCAAAAGAAATTTAGTTGCAATCAAAATTCCGATACCAACAAAACCAAAAACATTCAAATATTGATGGTATTAATAATTTGATGACACGTTCCATGTTATCCCGTCGATAACATCAATACATCGCATTAATCCAGATTATCGAAATAATAGAGTCGCTTCGGTTGTATGTATTTTCAATGGCTTATGGTATTACTTCAATTTCAAAACATACGGAATTTTCAAATGAAATCGATTGAGAACGATTTATTCCAAACGAAATGTCGGTTTTTGTTTTTATTTTTCTTGGCCGCTCATTTTTCGTTTATGTAAAGGCGCACGGTCAACCAAAACCGTAGATGTTATCCAGTCAAAAAGCATGCGGATGTTGTCTTGTTTCAGAATGAAATTCTGTCCGTCTGTGATCGCGCGATATCAATGTTTTAGACCATTATGTGTTATGATGGTTTCATGTCGACCATTGGTCATAATATGAAAATTGAATATTGAATATTGAATATAGCGCGACATTTGCCAATTTTGTTGGTTTTCATATCTGCAGCACAAACTTATAAGGTAGGTTAAATCGTTAACAGCGCGGATGGCACAGTGTCGCTAAAAGATAATGTATGACATGCTGAGCAAAGTATCCCATTGAGATTGTTATCGCCCCCTGCAGTTTGGTTTGGAACTTTAAGAAAATTGTCCAAAACAAGCGCACTTAACACAAAATTTATTGAATTGATTTCTTGTTTCTCTCTCGTCTACATACGTTTAATCGCTATCACATTTATGAAATTCATTCGAAATCTCCGTTCCCGGTTTTCAGATGTTATGTTCTCTCTGTCTCTTCAGTTCAAAAATCAATTCGAAAACATTAAAAATTTAAAACGATTCCATTCATCGTTTTCAGAAAACAAAAGAACTAAAAATAAAAAAAATAAAATAAACGGAAACACAGACAAAAGCAATTGACATCTTCTTATGGAAACTTGTTCTATAAACACACACAAAATATACATGCCTTAGAAATCGCCAAATGATAAAGTCATACTTTTTTTTTATGAATGAAACTGCATGTCTGGCGCTCAACCATCACATATTTAAATGGATCTCCTCAAGATTAATAGGATAATTCGTCGGGCTGTGAGAATGTCAGCGAACCGATTCGTCGAAAAATATTTAATTGAAAAATATGAAAATGCCATTAAGATCCCATTTTGGAATTGAAACACAAATCAACGTGTAATTATTTTATCGTCGAAATGGAATGGTCAGTTTAGTTAACAGCATACAGCTAACAGTGTATTGGATATTTAGGGGAAATTTATCTTTTGTCAATGCCGGTCATCATGTGCAATATATGTCAACTCAGCATTCCATAATAATGAGCAACACAATGAATGAGTCGCAAGGGATGGCGATATTCGTTCAATATACATATACATGTAGTCATAAAAGGACCAAACATATCGATTGTCCTCTTCCGAAAAATGTGTTCAGTGAATGTTGAGGAACAGCTCATAAATGACATTCAACAATATAATTTGTGCAATAAAGTAATTTGTTTATAAGCGGAAAAATTTTCTCTCCTTCATTGTGTTCACGTGTTTCGTTCTTTTAATGTATTTTCGGAGCAAAAACGAAAGCGAAAGACAAAATTCGAAAATTAAAAGAATGCTTGTCAATAGTAAACGATGACAGACAATAAATTCATAAAACTTTTTAATAATTTTCTAGAAGCACAACTGAATCAGCAATCCTTACAAAAGATGACTCTTTTTTTCTTTCTACATTATCATATCAACGCTACTTAAAAAGAGAGAAAATAAAATACAATCTTCTGGTTAATTGTTTCCCGAAAATACTGCATTTTTAGCCGAAGGACATGTTTAAATGAATGCAACAAGCAACAAGCATTCAGTATTCATAAGCGATTTTAAGAATCCAATGGAAATTTGCTGTTTCGATACACTGAATCCAGAATGTTTTTACTTCTTCCTGTTGTTGTTGTTGTTGTTGTTATTCTGCTTCAGGACCCTGAAGGTAGTGACGAAAAAAAATTACCTTTTTTTCGGAACAGAAGCCAATTTCCGATATTCAAGTTCCTTTTGATGGAAAGTTGCCTGATATTGATTGGTTTGTTTACACACTAATGCATAAAAGAAAAAACTTCATGAAAAAACACAGCCTTAAGACAGATAATATTTTTTTTTTGCTATGTGTGTTCCGCTGGACGTTTTTTCACACCTGAATTCACCACTTCAAAATCAATAACTAAATTATAAACAGAACGCGTTTCGCCTCTTTTTACTGTCGATTGTGCACTTGTTCGCTTTTCACTTCACAGCAATGAAAAACAAAACGAGAACCAAAAAAAAAAACTTTTAATACTTTAACATAAAAAAAAACAATCCGTGAATATAAAGTATGAAGCCCCCGGCTTGGGCGTTCCTCATATGAATATCGTTAGTGATGTAATGACTACAAATTAGAGCAGTCAAGTTTAGTTTAGTTTGTTCGTTTGTTTTTTATATTTTTTTATTATTTTTTTTTTTTGCTTCGTTTGTTTGCATTGGAAAATTGAAATGAAAAGAGATATTGTGCAGTAGAAAATTGTAACATTGAATGTTGTGATCGCGTGTGAGACCATGGCGCTTTGCTAATTTGTCCGTGTGCTTTTTATGCGTTTTCATTTGTGTGCTTGCACCTGTAAACAATTGATTCGCAATAGCCATTTACCATTTGCCACAATTCTTGGCGTTTCCCATGTGATTACGATTCGCATGTGTACATTATTTATTATATTATCAACAGAAGCCGTCTAATGAAGTGATTCTCATATGGTTTGGGTTTGGTTCGGTTCGATTCGGTACGGTTCGAATCAGTTAGGAATTGACCACTGTTTTGCATGTCGATCTACAGTGAACAATTACATCAAAAATGTGATAATTATCGGATTAGCATGAATAAATAGAAACACAAATAACTCACACAATTTTCAAACGGGTTCTCAAATCTCTAGGTTCGATACAGATTCGGTGCGCTAGAGGATTATTATAATTATTACTGAAATTATTAATATTTATAGAGGAGCCGACCAATAATAATTTCGATGATCAACGATTTTATATTAATGAAAAAAACAGATGAATACATGTTTTTAGAAATATTCAAATTTCGATAATAAAATTCAAAAATGAACGCATTCAAAGGCGCTCTATCCGAATAAATTTGAAGCACAAGTGGCGCTATCAAATTACAACACATTTTTCACTGCAACAAAATGAACAAAAAGACTTAAATATAAAAAATCGACATCAAAAATATTCATAAAAAATGAAATGCACCAACAAAAATGAGGATAATTCCTTTAATTTTTTTTTATTCTTCTGACCAAAAGCATCTTGTAAAGCGATCATTTAAATGTTATAAATTAAATATTTATTCTCCGAGAACGAATTAATGCTTTGAAGTGGAATGAAAATGAAACGAATATCTGAAATCGAAACTGAATCAGACTGAAGCGAATGTGTCCCAACAATAAGAACAATCGAAAGAAAGGAGAGAAGAAAAAAAAACTTTATAATCAACCAATAAATAATATGGATCTTTTTTTTTGGTTGGGGAGAATAAAAAAAAATTAATTGGGCTTTTTTTTATTCATTCGTATAGCAACAACAATAACAGAAGAATGAAAAGAAAGAGATTGCAAGGAAAGGGTATGAAATGAAATGGAATTTCGGCCACGGCGACGAAATAGGTGTAACAAAATCGAAAATAAATGGGAGCTATAAATAAAATAAAATAATAACTGCATCACATCAACTGATCTTTGGTCTTTGGTTTCTGTTCTCTATTCTTTGTCTGGATCCATTGAAATTGGAAATCAAAATCACACTAAATCTTTATTAAAAGGTTAAAAAAGAATAGATTGTTGACCGTTTTTGTGTGCGTGTGTGTATGTTTTGGGATCGATTGATTCCTATATTTTCAATTTCAAAACGGTAGACCAACCGATTACACACAACAGATTTTCTTTTATTAAGAGTATTAACACTAGGCATTGGTCATTTGTGGACAACAAAAGAATTATTTGAACATTGAATATATTGATCAAATGATTTCTTCGTAATTCGATAAAAAAAAATAAATGTTACATCTGTTTAGTGTGCAGCAGCTCTTTGGCCAGGTTGATGTGGGACAAATCGACCAACAAATCGAAATGAGGCAATCTTTCAAGTGGAAAAGATGGAAATTGGATTAATTTGCTCGTATGACGTTTGCCCAATCAAATCTGGCAAACAAATTATATTAACCTTTCTCACTTGAAATGTTCAATTAAAATTTAAAATATTTCGGAGCGAAATTCATATTTTTTTTTTCGGTTCGAATTTGTTGGCTTTTTAATGATTTCCTTTTCACTTTTCGATTTGGTTTTTTGGAAAACCACTTAAACGGAACCGCATGAGGAAAGAAAATGAATTATTATTTGGAATGGCAAAAAATTCTACAAGCACGAAAAAAATTACATTGAAGAAAAAACGACGATCGATTTGGAATCCAAACTTTGGATTGCTGAACCAGTGTTCAACACTGAACTTGAAACCAAACGATTCGTAAATCAGTTTTACTTTTTGTGCGGTTTTATTTATTTGATACGCCTAGGGTCAACCGTTTACGCAATTTAGACGCGCTTGAGAAACAAAACGAAGCAACAGTAACAGCAACGATACATAATTCACTGAATCTCCGATTCAGCCAAAAAAAAAATATAAAATAAAATTGAACGACAGCGAACGACACACAAACACACACGAATTTGTTTTTATTTTTTTCGTGCTTTATTCACATGATTGTGTTAATGGCAAGCAATCTGGTCTATGAGCAACATGATTATTCATAAGGAACTCCTGCTGTGCTCCTGAATTGAAAATACGGCTGCAGGCTAAAAACGAACAAGCAAAAAAAACAAATGTTCTCAAAGCAATTCATATTCTGTCTTCATATCCAGAGAGATATGAATTGGTAAATATTATTTTGTTCTCAGTCACTTCGAAGACGAAGAAACAAAAAAACAAAATATGATGTCGAAAGATTTCTTTTCTCTCTCTCATTCGGTCGATTATTATTATGATGCGCGTGCAATCTAACACAAACGAACATTTTTACACTCGTTCACGATTTTCAGGTATGAAATTGTTTGCCGCAACAGCCAAGGATCCAACGGATAAAAGAAAAAGTAAAAAAAAAAACACGAATTAAAATCGGAATGGCCTAGCACTGTTTCGGCATCAGAACGCACCAAACTATTCAAAGTCCATTTCGTTATATTTGGCTCTTGGTGCGTGAGCATTGGCCATTGAACATCCCTTTGAGCCTTCGACCATCATTTTCCATATGTGGGCTCAATTTCACAATTCATTCCGCATTTCATATTCACATTTAAGAATTGTTATGGCCCATAAATTAGCTGGACACCCGAAAAAAAAAACAGATCCATCGAATAATCTGTTAGCGATAGTTTACTGTTTGTGTGTAGTGTGTATGCCGTATGCGTGCATATGTGCAGGCTCATTTTAATAACTTCCACTGTAGCCACCGTTTAATGATAGGATTTAGTTTGAAATATATGCATTTCAAATGGAATGTGAGAACCAGGAAACTTGCGTCACTTCATTTAATTTGAAATGGATGAAAAATGTTCATATTTTTTTTTTCAATGAGAAAAAAAATTAAATCGCACACAAAAATGATCAACAGCAATCATTGAAGCTCATTTCACAATTATAAAGGCCAGTCGATCGAACAAAATGAAAACGGAGGTGCCATGTGGGAGCAAAGAGGGAGCAGGAAGGATTATTATCATACAAATGAAATGAAATTATTATTATTTAAAATTCTTTTTCGAATGAAGGAAATTCTTCTTCTGTTCATTTATTATGTTTTGATGTGCCAGGAATATGAAACCATCGAACACATTTTGCAATTTATGACAGCTTACATGTGTTTAGTTTACGTCTATCGCAAATGACCGAATTCTATATGAAGATATGAGAGGAGGCCAAAGAGGCCTGACCGAACAGTTAAAAGATACACACACACACACACAATATTAATAACATAAAGCTTCTTTTTAATGATCCACGTTATGTTGTCCATCGAAATGGAACGTAATATTCCGGATGGTTTTTGCTTGCCAATGATTTTTTCATTCAACATCCAATGCAATGACAACAACAACAACAACCAGAAAATGTGCAATCCATTTTTCATTTTAATCGATTTATCAACGTCAATGGTCTGTTAGTTTTATGATTAACAAATCTTCATCCAGAAAAATCAATATTATTTTTGTTTACTGTTGATTTCATGATTTCTGAGGATTATTATTTCTCGGTTCTTCGTCAAAATTAAATTGAAAACAAAACGATCATCAACCAAAGTCTGCCGGAATGATGAGACAGGGGAAAAAAAAAATTTGAAAAAAACAGCAAGAATTTCAATGTTATCAATTTACAGGATGAATGAACTTCTTTCAGTTTTCAGATCGTACAAAAAATGATTTTTTTATATTTCGTTTTGTTAACGATCGATGGATTTGGCTACTGCATCTTAAATCTTAAACGAATGAACAGCTGAAATTGATAAAATTTTATAATAATTTGTAGGTAGACTAAATCGAAGAAAAGAAAATCATGTTCTTTGCCTTGGTAAATGTTGTAAAAGAATATTAATGACTGTTTTGTCTCTATATCTGTTGATTCAGACAAGTAAAAATGAGGAATGAAGAATCAAGTCATTTTGCTCCTTTAAAAAGTGCGTGTAATTCCTGATTAGACCAACCATTTATCAAATATGTTTGGCATTAAAAGATTTCACTCTTCTTTGCGGTGCATTCTACTGTTCTGAGCTCTAAGTGAGCAAATATGGAATTTCATTTCGGTTTCGAATATTGGTGTGTTGTTGGTTAACATGGACCCAAAAGGAAATCCAAAAATGGGAAACTTAAATTTGGATATTTTGGCACTGCAGAGAAATAAACTTCCTTGGGTCCGTTCATCTCACCTGAATACTAATAAGAAAAAAAGAATCGCGTGAGAAATTCTGAGCCGTGTGTCATTTCTTGAGGATTCTGATGAATAATAATAATCACTTTGTGGTTAAATACCAACACCGATTATCATATTTAATAAAATTCATAAAATGATCGATAAATAAATGTGCTGGGAACTGAGAATCGCCGAGAATGGAGACCAAACAATTTCGCTTTCAAACCATTTCCAAAGACACTTTTTTTTTTTTTGAAATTTTTTCAAAAGCCACAAACTAATAGTTTCTGATGAACCAAAACTGAAAAAGAATATTACAAAATCCAAGTTAAATATTAAATATTTATGTTTAGTTGATGATAAGTTGGTTTTATTATATTTCCTTTGGATAATCATAATAATCAAACCTCAAATGCCGAACAAACCAAGCAAAAGCCATGTGAGAGCCGATGAAAAATATGACGATGAATTCTGTGGAAAAAATATTTTTATTTATTATTTGTAATTTGTGAATCACCTACAATCGTCTAATGTCGTGGTTCCAAATTCATAGACATTCAGGCCTATTGACTCAATGCGCTCAATACCGACTCGGTGTACCTGTAATGCTCCGCACTATGCACATTTCATCACTCACTGAAAATAGAAAACTCTCATGGGAATCGAACAACATAATAATAAATATATGCGTGAATGGATCGTTAATGTTCGGCCATTGTCGAACAAATCTGTTTTTTTCTTCTCCTGTTTTTTTTTTCTTCAGTTAGATCACAGTGGAAGTCAGCACTTTTTCATTTCATTCTCATTCAGTCATCGGGACTTCCATCCAAGAAACACACAACAAGTGAAAAATGGAAAAGGAAAAAAAAACAAAATAATATAATTTATGAATTATGAACATGTAATGTACGTATGTGGCATATATGTCACTGTACAACAATGTGCAGCACACACACAAAAAAAAATTTCGATCATTGTTCACAAAATAGAAATCCAAAAGTCACCAAATTCCAAATGGAAAAATGGAAACCCGAATCCGAGGTGTTAAAAATGTATAAAGAAATGACAAAGGAGAAGAGGAGAAAAAAAATGCGCTGTTAATCAATTGAATTTGTAAAATGTTATGATTTTTTTCATTCTTGTGTTGTTCCCTTTGTGGGCACAATAACACAAAAGCCTGAATACTATTTCATAATTTTTATTACATAAATGTCTTTGGTCTTTGTGCATGAGAAATGGCTGTCCCGTGAAGAATGAATTTTCGAAATAAATAAAGAAAACATTCTTTTCATTGTGAATCAACCCGAAACGCACCTATCACAATGACATCCATTGGTATCCGAACATTGATCGGCTAAAGTGTTGTTTTTTTTTTCAGCGATCAACTACTCTTTTCGTGCATTCTTCCCTTTAGTTTTGTGAACACGCACAAATAAATTGTTAGTCATTGGTCCATAACCCCCGGTGTTACACCTGTATCATCAATAAAATCATCTTTTTCTTCTCCATAACCAATTGATCGACAAAATTATGAAGTGAATTTTTTTTTCTTGAATTGAATCAATGAGACAAATAGACAATTCGACAAATTTCAATAGGACAGAATATCAACGAATCATCAATTTTCGTTGTCGCTCTTTTTTGTTTACCTTGAATTCCATACATAAATGGAAAATAATGAAGTGAAATGATCTTTAAACTTTGAACATTAACACCAATGGTTTTGCTATTGATTATTATTAAGTTGATCTTTTGTTGGAACATTTTTTTTTCTTCAATTCTTTCATGAAAATGATAATTTGTTAGGACGATTGATATTATTGATTCGCCGAATGAATTTCTTCCTAGAGAAGACACATTATGAAAGAAAAAATTTGAAGACGAATTCGTGAATGAAAACGCATTCATTTCACTTTCATATGTATGTTCAACAATGGAAAATTCAGCACGACTAAAAGTGTTCGGCAAAAGTTCATTAATTATTTATTATTATTGTATTTTCAAAGTGAATGAAAAAAACTGAAGCACTTGAAATGTATCACTGAAATTTTTCTCATTTCAAAAAGGGATGCACATCATTAGTGTCACATTCCAAAGATTAATAGAAAATATAAATGCAGAATCGTCTTTCACATATATTTCATGAGTCGAAAAAGATATATCAATGAATGAAAAATATTCCTCCCTTCATCCGACTCAGTCCGCCGAACGAGACATCAACAAAATAATAATAATGATGCACTTTCACTGGTTTCAGGGCGGCATTTCGATCAATTGAGATTAGCCGTTCGTTGCGATCATGCGGTGGGTTGATTTCAATGTTCAGAGTTAGACAGCCTAAGTACATCATTGTCTAGCAAATCGTCTTGACCTGTTGTCGCATTTTGGGTGGGCATTGGGCATCAGACATGAGCATTTTATTTATTCATTTAAAGATAATTTGCTGTTTGTTTCAATTCTCTGCAATAAATTCATTTTCAGGTGTTCATATAGCTATAGCTAGCTGAGAAAAACTTATCATTATCAAACTACTAATTTATAAACAACGAACAAGATGCATTGGATTTCATCATACCGCAACGTCAATATCATATATTTCGAATATTAAATGTTACATCGAAACATGGCTGATGTATACATGTACATGTGCAAAGTCTCGCTCACTGATAAAACCATAAAAACCAGAAATATGTCGCTGTCGTCTAATCCAAATCCGGCGCATCAACACAAACACGCAGTGTGTATGGATGCAAATTGAACAGAATGCCTCACTAAGAACAACCAACAATAATACACGGAACAATAAAAAAAAGGGAAATGAGAAAAAGAAGCGAACCAGAGAACCAAAAAAAAAACAAAAGAAGAACAAAACATATAAATCAGTTTGAAAACAATTTAATCGAAATGCATTACGCATTTATTTATCATTCAACGCCTCATGATTACCGCTTTGACCACATTCTCTCGTATTTGTCTTGGGTATGGATGTGTATTTGTGTGTGAGCAGATACATTTTAATTGAAAACGTCGTAGCAACACCTCACCAAACCAAACCAAACAAATCGATAACACAAAAAAGACATTTCTGAAGTGTTGGCAATTAATTTCCAATAATGTAATTGATGTGTGTGCCTCATCTTGCCACACAAGATAATCTCCTTCGAAAGACGAGAAAGAACATTTCAACGATAGCTGTTTAGCATTGTGGTTGACATTTCTTTCTTTTTTTCTTTGTTTTTTTTTTCTTGTTTTTTGTTTTTATTCATCATTTTCTTCTTTTCGGTCCCGTCCATACGACGACCAATTTTTTTTTTTCGTTGAAAGAAAAAAAGGTAACCAGCCGATCATCATCATCGATCCGAAGGTAAATGAACCAAACAAGGATGAATTATAGCGTAAAAATCGTAAAAAAAAAGAAATAACTTAAAGAAAGCAATCGTTATCCGTCGTTAAATTTATCGATGGGAGAATTTTCGCTTCAAATTTCACTTTCTAGCTCGATACGTAGCGTGTTCGAAGTTCCAAGTTCCATTCGAAAGAAAAGTTTATGAAGATATTTCATTTGGTTATGATTACGATCTCAATTTCTAACCGACAATAATAATAAGTGATTCGTCTTCATTTCATCATCATCGCTGGTCACTTGATCATGATGCCAGCCAAATATCAAATGCACAGGAATATTAAAACAGAAGAACCAACGAACTGGAATCATTTGTGATGGTACTAATTCCATAGATGTATAACACAAATCTCAAAAGATCAATTCAACTGATATCGATACCGAATACCGATCCATTCGCGTTTGGTCATACTCACACTGACAATGAGTTGAATACATTTTCGGTTTGTTTTATTTTTTTTTTTGTTTTTTTTTTTTACGTTTCATTCTCTCGTCCGATTCATTTGGTCGTTTTAATCTAAGGTGAGATGCGCGCACGATGAACATAAGTCAAGATCAGTTTGGATCTGAAAAAGGCAAGGGACCACAACGGGGCCAAAAGGACAGTGAGAAAGAAGTGACACGCTGGTGATAACACTTTATTCTTTTCTTGTATTCTTATTCAATTGCGTGCATGTCGATTTTGGTTCTTTTTTTCTTCATCGTTCGTTTGTCTGTCTGTTTGTCGTTCTCCATTTTCCAATACAAATGTTGTTTTTTTTCTCTACTTTGTTTTATAGTTTGCTGTTTATGGCCATTGGAGTCGTTGTGGTTGTTCATTTAACACTCAAATCCAACAGACACACAACGTTCAAGAGATAAAACGAGAACGAGATGAGAAATGAGAGAAAGAGAGAGAGAAAAAAGAAACGACGATCATTGAAGTGATCGAAGGAACAGAACAGTAAAATATATACATATAAATGCATGCATCCAAAGCTAAAACTTGAAACTCAAAAACTCAAAATGAAAAAAATATAAAAATTCTTTTTTCTTGGCACTCTCTGAACTCAGAACGCTATTTAAAAATGATCGTAAATTTGGCTTGTGGGTGACAAAAATGTCCCAGAAATGTGTCACCTACTGATAACACAGACAATCAATTTAACCGCATCGTATCCAACAAAATTATTCGAAACACCAAAAATAAAAACACTAAAAATGATGGCAAAATTGTGAAATTGTTTCCTTTTGTCTTTAAAATCGAAATGAAATAGATTTGGTTGCGTTGAATGTGCAATGTGCATCAGATCACACACAACGTGTGTTAATCCAATGGTTTGGTTTAATTTTAAACAGTTAAACAATGAAATTCATTTAAAATATCCCAAAAAAAAAGAACATTATTATTATTCAAATGCGAAGCCATTGAAACAGAAGACGATTTCATTTCGAAATGATATTCTTGAAATTGGAAACTAATTGATCCACCACCAATATAGTAGTGTACGTTCACAAAACCCAAAAATAAAAACTCAAAAGAAAAAGAATAAGTGTTAAGAAGAGAAAAAAAACCATAAAATTGACACGAAATAAAAGACTGAAACAGAAAAAAAAACAGAGAAAAAGTTATAAATTTATAATTTTATGGTTTTCATTGTGGGTGTTTCGATTGAGAATTGATAAAACACTTGCGTATTAATTTCTCAGGTCTCAAATTATTATTCTTCTCTGTTTTTGTTCTCACTCATTTTGAACACAGCGAACAACAAACAAATTTGGTGGTCTCTTTCAAGGTGGTGAAAGTATCTAATTGCCTGCAATGGATCAATCTAAATGGCCACAATAGCCAAAGCATAGACTGTGACGCACACCAAACATCGTGTGTGTTTATATTTCGGTGATGATTTTGTCACCGGCAACATATCTATCCGACGACGTGATTAGTTTGATAACTATAGTTTCCTCTGTCGATTGTTTTTAAATATTTTTTTCTGGTTCAGTCAATGACCAGGTGAGCAGAATGACCAATGCCTCGCCTACCCATTCCATTATGGTCAATCGACTGGAATGACACAAATATTTTTTCTGAATGAACCGAACACAATCCAATTTTATTCTTTGAATTTTGTCACACAAAGAATAATAACGATCGGTAGCTTAATTACACACAATTCCATCAGTGATGGTATTGTTTGGTGACAGAAAACGATTTTTTTTTGCTTTGGTATGAATCAAATAGGATCCGATCGACGATTCAGTGTATAAATAAGCCATTCCAACAATTCAATGGTAATAATATTATGGAATGCAATGCACTTGTACAAATGATAATGCCATTATGAATGGGATTTTCTCACTTCTCACATGAGACGATGCTGTTGTTGTTCTTGTCGTCGTCGTCGTCATCGTCGTCATCGCACATTTGTCTCGCATCGGTGATATATGTGGTGCCATATCCTGTGGAATGTTTTCATTTATTTTGAACACTTTGCTTGTTTCCCCTCGAGAGCTGAAAGATAAACACACAATGATCGTTTACCTGTTACAATAGAACATTTAATGTTGTGATGTTGCAAAGTGGAGAGAAAATAAAATGGACAAAACAGAACCAGAAAGGAGAAGAAAAGAACCAAAGACGATTCTATCTTTCGGTGTTTGCGTTTGGAGGTTTATTTTTGTTTTGTCATCAAGATTTTTTCGCTATATTTTTCAGTTCCATCACATGTCGAATAATTGAGATGCAAGATTGTTTCAATTAGATAAATCAAATACAAATGTTACATTATTATCAGCCACCTCATCGAATGTGTGTTTCAAGACCCATATCAAAGGGGCCCCTTCATTCTCAATTCGATATTGTTGAGAAAATGAAGTATAAACGGTCGTTCACCATATAAATGTCTAATTATCATCAAGATTGATCGCCGCCAGAATAACAATTTTCTGTCACTGAGAACTGAGAACCGAGAATTATGGTGAACATATTTGTGAAACGAAAGTAAAATCGGTTTGGGAAAATCATTCACAAGATGATGTGGTCCATATATTGTATATTTATTGTTCGGCCCAGCAACTGTATGGATTTCCACATTCCGATGCGTACGCATTTTTGGATAATGGATTATTTACCAAAAAAACAAAAAAAAACACAAAAAAAAAGAATGTTTCAGTCGGTGCTTTTTTGTTAGGTGTGGGAACTTCTCAAGTCGATTCTCAGCCACACAAACGAACCGTTCACGTTCAAATAATAATCAATATTTAGCATCGGAACCAAACCATGGCAAAGCTTATTTAGTGAACATGTTCATTGTTATTATTATCGAAAATTATAACGTTATCGCATATTGTTATTATAGGAAATTAATAAACCTTTTTCTTTTTTGGTTTGCATTACCCACAAAAGGCGCAAACGAAATGAAGACAAAGAGAAAAAAAATAAATACGATAAAATTCATGGGTTACGTGCAGTGCGTTCATCGCACGTTTGACTTTGCATTTGTAAATCACACCATTAATATTTGTTGTTCAATTTGATCGACCAATTTTCAATGATTACGATTTACGAATTTCGTTTGTGTGTTGCCTGGTGTACACCAGTGTGTATTTTGTATGGTGTATTGATGCATGGGTTAATACAAAAAAGAAAAAAAAAACCAAAATCTCTGACAATCAACGGTGTGAATATGAAACGAAGTAAAAACAACAAAATGATTATTATGCGTGTAATTGAAATGATTGGTTTTATTTTGAACAGAATAAGGAACATTCTTTTGATGAATGACAGTGTCATATTTAAATGTTTACACATTTTCAGGCGCTTTTCAAATCAATCATAATGCATTTCGTATAATAAATGTGTTTGCAACCTACACACTAAACGGTGTACACATAGGGCATATACAGGCACATGGCTTATCGGCCTTAAGCTTGTGACAATCAACCTTATTCGCTTTCAATTGAACCAAGTCATGGTTTGAAATTAAAATAATAAAGCGTTCGAAGCATCAGAAAAAGAAACACAGAGAGAGAAAGGGAGAGAAAGGGGGAGAAAAAGTAGAAGAAAAAAGAAATGGAAAGAAAAAATCGAAATGTATCGCAATAAAGTTGAACACGCGCGTTCCAGCAATGAAGAAATTTCATTGGGCAAACATCTTATTGTGCACAATGAAACATTAACGAACAATTTGCACAGCCAGCGAAGAAAACATGGTTTTAGAAGTCAATATTTGCAAAATTATGCCTGCGAGCGACTTTGTCCATTTTTTTTTATTTTTTTTTTTTCATTCTGTACGTCTTTTATTGCGGGTCACAGGTCGTAAATACAAAGCCGCACGTTTTTTCCTATAAACGTATACCACAGATCAATTGTTTTGTGCTTTGGCTCTCAAACTGAAAAGAACGATTCGCACATATTCTCTCGCTCACTCATCAACCTCATACTATGTTTTATATTCATTCGTTCAATGTTCAGCATTCAGTGGGGATATTCATAAAAATTTGTTCTGTGTGTGAGCGCACTGTGTACTCTGTACGCTGTTCGTTATGATTCCTTTGGAGCATACACAATGCACAATGCACAAGGTGATTTAAAAGATAAAACATAAATGAAATGGTTCAAAAGGCCTATACAAATTAACAATGGTAATCACACCGACTTTTGGGCTCAAGTTTTATTTTGCAACAATTGAAACTGGTAACGTTTACTTGCAATTCGTATGAACCCTTTGTCATTTTCATTACAGCTTGAATTGTTCTTTATATCTCTTTTCTTCTTCGTTTTCTCTCTGTCTTTTCCGTTGCTAGCATTTTTTCTTCATGTGTGTGTGTGCGGGTGTATTAATGTTTTGTACTCACATCGAATGCGGTTTGAATCCGTGGGAAATGACGTGTGCCCGCGAGCGTGCCGACCAATGACTTCAACAATCAGGCTTTAAAGAGAGCATACAACGAGAGAAAAAAATAGCAACAGCAATAACCAGAACGTAAATGAATCTAATAATTCAAACACATCTTAAATGTACTTGGATATTTGCGCCTTGCTCATACAACAATATGATAGACTAACATTATATTGAGAATTATGGCCGATTCAACAATTCGTTGACTATTTTGCTCTTTCTCTCTCTTTGTCTCCACTTTATGGTGGTAATTTTATGGTAGACGAATCGAGAAATAAAAAACGTTATCTTTAGTCTTCGCTTTAGGTTTTAGCTGTTTGAAATGAATCCCATGAACAATGTTGCAATGTGGCATGTTATACGGCATTCAATGCATCAGATAAATCTTTAAAACTGACCGAGTTTCTGTGTGATTTTGTGCTCATGCAACATATCAGTTGCATTTTTGCATCATAATAATATTCAATTTTCAATAAATTCAATGATATTGATTCAGTCAGTTGAGCGATGACGATTGAAATGAATATCGACAACATTGAAATTTTTCGTAATAATATTTTGTTTCGCCAACAAATAAATAATAAAATAATAAAATAATTGGATAGCCGCATTTTTATATTCATATTCCGTCTATGCCAAGCCAATGATGTTTCAAATGAAATGTTTCCGCTTGATATAGAAACGATGGATTGCTGTGGACACATTCATTCATTGATTCATCGATTCATTCTTGGATCGTGTGTGAGGCCGAATGTCATGGCAAAAATATTTTGTGTTGCATTAAAATGATTAAATTCTGAAAATTTATAAAAAAGGGTTTGGCGCATGATCGATGAGCTAAATAAGTTATTACAAGACATTTAAATTTGCGAACACACACCGCGAACAGAAAAAAAATAATATAATATAATATGATCGCTTCAACTATCTTTTCATGCACATCACGAACTAAGTCAAACGAAAAGAAGAAAAAAAAACGAATGAAAATCGTAGAAATTTATTCATTCATGAGTCAAAGCCACATACACATACTCATTCGAAAGGCTTAAAACAAAGCGAGAAATGAAACAAAGGAAGAATGTGCCGGTTCTTTTTCAAGCCCTCTTGTTCAATCCATTTTTTTTTTGAAAATGAGTGTGAGCGAGTGAGATATTCCTTTTGCACTTAAGATCTTCTTTTTTTTTCCTTCCATTTGGATTTGTTTTAGCTTTTTCTTTTTTTCATAGTTTTACTTTTCCCCCCATTTAGTTTGGAATAAAACTTCACTTGTTGTGAAGTTTTTGAAATTATGATTCATATCCGTAAGTCAATGGATGGTTTTGAAAAGCGCCACAATATTCACTTTGTATGAAATGTATGCAGGCATTGGCGCGGCAATTCGACAGAAAATTAAAAAAAAAAAAAAACAAAACAAAACAAAAAACACAAATGCTAAGAGATATTCGTCTACGCGCGGTTGGATATCTATTGATTTGTTTGTTCGGTGATTGAGCTCATTTGGATAGTCTTTGCACTTTTTTCCGATACATTTACATTTTTTGTATGCGATTCTTGTTCTTTATTCTGTATTCTGTATGTGAAATATGAAATAAACGAAAAAATCAATAATAACCATTATTCATTACAGATGATGATGAACAATGGTGCATTTAGTGCATGGAATAAATGTAAAACAGATCATAATTCATAGTTTATTCAGAAGAAAAACATCAAGAAATATGAACCGAATGCGGCGGCATCGCGATGCTGGCCAAAGCCAAAAAGGATCTTCACT
Source organism: Mayetiola destructor (assembly GCA_000149185.1). Classification (NCBI taxonomy): domain Eukaryota; kingdom Metazoa; phylum Arthropoda; class Insecta; order Diptera; family Cecidomyiidae; genus Mayetiola; species Mayetiola destructor. The sequence continues at coordinate 136,977 of GL501438.1, forward strand.
ACTTCATTCTGTGGGCCGATGCAAGGCGCCAATATAATAAGAAATTACAATTACGATTACGTGAAATAAAGTGCTAAATTATGGCTTATGAACATAATTGAAGAATATTCCGGCCATTGGTTCCCCATTTGGTATTGTGCACATAATTCATCTTAGCATATATAATGCATTGATACCTCCCTGGCATGGTGAACTGTCATTATATAGTATGTAATAGGCCGATTTTCAATAAATTAACTTAATTTAATATCCGACAAACAAACGACATTGTTTCATTCAGAATGTTTGAGCACCGGACAAAGGTATTTTGTAAGTAATGGCAAAGTTCATGAACGAAACGAAATAATGCACGCGCAACATTTGAAGGTTTCATTTTTTGAAAACTGGTGAGAGTCTTGAAACACTTCTCCATTTCTGGGCTTATGTTTCAATTTCGTTTTGAAAGAGGAATCGTTTGGTTTGGGCATTCACAATTCACACACACACACAAAAAGAGAAAATCACCACTAAATTTACTCATAAGTTAATTTCTATCAATAAACAATGGAATTTAAGACCGTCATTTGAAAGTAGCTTTTTTCTTCTCTCTTCTTTTTTTCTCCCATTTGGTCGAAAAAAAATCCACCGAACGCTTATGAACTGAGAAGACCGTGTGGACCGAGGATATATGTTACATGTGAAATTTTGATTGAATGCCAGAAAATGAGCGACGGAAATCCATCGCTAAATAATACAAATGTAATTGCCCATGGTCGTCCATCCATGGACATAATTTAAACGCAATTTGTATCGCTATTGCTGAAAAGAATTCTTTAGAAATAAATTAAATCTGATTATAAACCGTTTTATGAAAATAACATGCGAATATTGGAATATGCGAAATGTAGTTACTCAATTTTTTTTGTTTCTTAAAGCGTAAAAATCCATACAGTGAAACACCTTAAAAAATTATATTTTATTATTATTTGAACTCGTACTCCTCGTATGAGTGATTGTTGTTGGCGATTGACGTTTGATGTATTGTCTCTTTGAGTAGCGGCACATTTTTCTACCTTTTTACGTCTTGAAATTTTTTGTTTTTTGTTTTTCTCAACTTTTCTTTGACTGTTTTGTTTTTCTTCTTAGTTTTTTTCTCTCTTTATCTCTCGATATGTTATTCATCATTTGGAGCCCCGTTTTCCAGATGAATTGTTTGTTCGCATTTTCAAATACACAAAATTCTGTTTCTCTTCGTGAGTTTTCTCTCTCTCCGTCTCTCTCCGTTTTGGTTGTTGTAAAAATAAATGCTGTTGTTTGGTGTGTAAATTGTGTTTATTTGACTGATACGGAAATCGTAGTCTGTGAACAAACGATTAAAGTAAATTATTTTGTTTGATTTACTACGTAAATATTTCACAGAATATTTAGCGCAGAACCGTCGCAATTACCGATGTCGAATGTTAACTCGAGACAGAGCAAAGAGCTCAAATACATGTTTGTGAACGAAATCACACACAAATTTCAAAAATCATTCCGAAAGACGAATGACTTCAAACGAATCTGCAAATCTAAATTGAGTAACACAAATGATTGTTTTTCATTCGAAATTGTGTTTTTCTTCCGTTTATATTTTGGATTTTGCCAATTTGATGGTCGACGATCGATGTTCGACAACAATCAATCGATGAATATGAATTTTGTGGGAACTTTCTCATTTTTTTCTTATTTTTGCCTTCTTGAAAGAGAGCTGTTTGATTAGTTGCTTTGATTTGAACGCATCAACTGCAAAGAAACGGGCTAACAACAGAGTGATGGCTGTGATTCGTTTCGACTACCACACCGTCTCCAGTGTATCGATTTTTCATCAAACTCATTAAAGGATAAGCACTCATCCATTATTATAAATGGTTGATCGAAAATATCGTATATTTGAAAGGCCAATAATTACAGACTAACAAATTTGTGAATGTTTCCATTTTTCTCCTTCGGTTGAGTTCATGTCTCAGTCATACCAGCCAGGCAGTCAGACAATTCAGTTATTTGATGAGGAGTGAAATCAACAATCGAATCAGCAACAATGATAGTTTAGTAGCTGTTACCACATACACATTTCATTGTTTTTCTCGTTTTTTTTTTCGTGCGTTAAGGGAGAAACAGATCTTTGTGTGCACTTTGTAGTCAAACATCCGAAATAAACCAAACTAATCACCTTTTTTCGGCAACCACAAAACCGATTTTTATAGATATTTGACCTCTTTTGATTTTACTGCAATAGCTATTATTAAAAACCTATATTTAAGGCGGTGATAGACGTTGGACCCCGGGTAAATAAAGTTTGAAGAAATATCGCTTTATGTTTTATTTTTCGTTGGATATATTTTTATTCAACCGATTCGGGATCTACTACACAACACCAAAATAAAAAAAAGGCATTCATTGAAAAATTTCAGTAGATTATTTCGATCATTACGATTAGAGAGATTCAGATTCTGAATTTTTGTGTTTGTGGTCAAAATTACAAAGTTGAAAAATATTAATAATAATAAATGGAAAAACCGAATGAATACAATTTTAGAAAAGGAGAACAAAAAAAATGCGTTCGGTTGCCGAACTAAATGGATAATAATTTAACCCAAAAGCTGCGGTCGACGCTTCAGCTACTGGAGTCTTGATTTGATGATGTTTTCTCTTCTGTTTTTCTAATTATTAGTTTGAATATGGATCATTTTCGATTATATAAGTATGGTTGTTTCGTCTGGTCGATCGGCCTGACGCGATTATGGAAATTACAATATTTTTTCCACTTCTCTTGTTTTTCCGTTGATTGAAGGATGAAAGCAAAAAGCAAAAAATCGATTTCGATTGAAACGATAATGTCATTTATGTTTTGCAATTGCCATTCAACTTCAATTTTTAAGTTGAAAGTTTTGAGCAATGGCACAAAACAAGTACTTTTCGTTTCTCGGCAGATAATCGAAGATTATATCGTCACATCACGACTGCAGCGTATACATAATTTCATTTTAACTTTTTACTTTTTTCGAAACTGTCCAAATCGTAACATTTTAATTATAGTTTTTGTGTTCCAGAGATTTACTAGTCCCTTCTGATGGCCTAAAAAACAAAATCTAAACTTCAAGCCTATCATTTATGCTTTGGTGTATTCAACATTCCAGATTCAGATTCGAAGGTACCTTTTCATTTAAATCGTTCATAATTTATTGAACATTCATCAAATCACATAATCATTTAGGTATTTTTGGTATGCGTCGGTATGCCAACATGCCTGGAAAGTCAATTTTTTTCTTCTCAATGTTAAATATTTGAATTGGTGTATGATGAAGTATGGTATTCAGTGCAACAATTTCAGCCGAAAATAGATCAGAAGGCGATCAATCAACTGAAACTACAAATTTTCCATGCAATTTTCAGGAAATTCGCATCTTTTTCCATTTCGGACAGCCTCGAAATTAATTATTGTATTTGAGTTTATCCGTATCCGCATTACATTTTTTCTGCAAAGAATGAGAAAACAAATTTAAAAATTCCTTTTAACAATTACACCGAACGAGTGAAGGACGCAAAGAATTCCGAGCTAAAGGATGTCGATTCGATTTGATCACAGTGCCAAAAAAAAAATACAACAAAATACTCATAAATTTCCTGTATCATCAGGCGAAAAGTATTTAATCAAATGTTATCAGAAAACAAAAAACAAGATGAGGGCAGAGCAAAACTCAAAATAGTTAAAATTGACTGAAACCATCATCAGGTCACATCGTCACAAAACCAAAATATAAATTTCTCAACACCGAAAATTATGATTTGGGCTTGAAAAGCATTTAGGGTTTCTTTATTCGGGTATTTTGTGAAAAAGTCATAACCATTGATTTTCCACACGCAACGGCAATTCACTCCAATATTATTATTAAAGCCAATGATGTGTGCATTCGGTTTCATTAAATGTTTCTTTGGTCTTTAGTCTAAAATCGTTTGATATTATTTTATTTTATTTTATTTATTTTTTTTTCGTCTTATTTTTTGAACTATATATTTAAGTATTTATATTAAAACGGTGATTTGAGTCAATCCAACATTTGATTATAGATTTATAAATGGGGGCAAGAAAAAAAAGAAGGATGAAATAAACATTGCAATCAAATCGAAACGTTCCGAATAAGAGAAGAAAAAAAAATCAGAGCTCACTCAATCAGTCAGTATAGAGTATAGATGAACGAGACCATCACCATTTACCATTTACCATTTGTGGCACAGGTCGAATGATCTATTTTATGTTTGTCTGATTTCATTTTATCTTCTTTGTCAAAAATGTGTTTTCGGTTATTCTTTCTCTTCGTCGTCTCTCTCGTATGAACTTTACCGAAAATTGTGGTCGAATCGAAATCGTAAATTGAGCGCCGCATCAAAATTTCGAACGAATTAAATTTGATCTGTAACAACCATCGATAAAATAAAATGTTGAAATGAGACTCGATTCGTCGTAATTATATGGTTACGCTAATTCACTTTATATACCATCATTTGGCGTTGGATACTAAACCTGTCCAACCGAGTGATTGATAGTTTTGTGTGTGTGTTTTTGTTATTTATCCATTTGTACGTATATTTGTTTCATTTTTCACACAAAAAACTTTTCTATTCTTTTTTCCGTAACGAAAAAACGGCCAAAAATGAATGAAAAAAGTCGCGCGAATATTTAATCACAGCCGCTAAATTTGTGATTTTGCACTTTGTTTCCTCTGTTCATCTTTGTGCCAGCGAGAACTTCCATTCTCAAAACATTCATTTATTGAAACCGATTCAATCCTGATTTGACTGACAAAAAAAGAAAATAAACGGTTTTAAAGATTAAAACTCACTTTTCCGCACTATTATCATAAAACGAAATGTGAGAAAATATTGATAGAAATGAATTTTGTGTCAATTGCAAACGTTTTTTGGAATGTTTTGACTTTTTTTCCTTCTCTTTCAGCGTTCAAATTTAGAACAAATATCCAATCTTAAAATCGGACACATTTATGCATTCCAAAACCGCTATCGTGCTAACAAGACATACAAATAAAAGTGCCGACGACGACAACGACCACGACGACATACACACAGGATTTTTTTTTCTAAAACCCCATTTTTCGTGTTTTTCTCGCCGAAAAACGAAAAAATAACTCAAAAAAAAAAAAAAATACCACTTTTTTTAGGGTAAACCAATACTTTTCTTGCATCTCAAATTGTGGTGTGCGGAAAAGTAAAAAGAACAGCGCACAACATTCGATGCATCGCAATTTGAATTGGATCGGTGAATTGGCAGATAAATATTTTAATTTCGAATGTTTTGGTTTCCAGTGCAACAATTTAACGTCATTTGACTTGGTTGGGGCTATAAAAAAAATAAAACTTTCCCAGCCAATTACTGCATATCGATATCACTTGCAAATCGCTCTAAATTATGTAGCGTTAAGTTGTGCTGTGCTGTGCAACAGCATAATTGCAACCAATCAAGTAATCGATCTGTCGGAATTTTGCATGCAATCGTTGATTCAACGTCGTCGTTGATCGTAGAAAATTTTCCGATTTCAAATGATTTTGAATGATTTTGATTGTCGTGTTCAGCTGTTCAGTGTTCATTCACGAAACAATTTGAATGTTGTTCAACTATATATATTATTTCGAAAAATAATAATAATTATTATGGACGATGGACGTCGTCAACAATTGATATACTTTCATATCCTTTCAACTTTGAGCTCGATTTAAATTCGAAAAAAAAAATCAATGAAAATTGGGTGGATTGAACAAAGTGGTAGCAAACCACAACTCGCAAACCGAGTGAGAAATAGTGCTCAACGCAACGTGGAATTGAATGGAGAATAAAGATAGGAAAAAAAAGGTGGCACAACATTGAATATTTTATATATTATTCCGAAACGATTGGTCACCACAGCATGTGCCGAACACATTGTTCACATTTATCTAGAAACCAGGTGATCACAAAACCCTTGAAATGGGCATTTTATTGTTTCGATGCCCGCAGACAAACAGTTGAACAATTGCTGTAAAATAAATTCTGTTTTTATTCACTTTTCATTGAATACCAGAGGAGCGAACTTTTTCACTCTTCATGCCACATATTTACTGTGTATCTTTTTAAACGGCGATACATTAATTTATTGTTGTCCATAATTTAAGCATCGAAAATTATTCCAAATGAAAAAGAAGAAAAAAAACGTCAACAAAAGCGAAATTCAAGATAAAAAGGTAATAATTTTCTTTGACGAAAAAAGAAAAATTCTTGGGCTCTATAGCACAAACAATGAGCATTTTTTTTTTGTTGAATTTATCATTTGATTCGTTTGAATTGATCCTTGATATAAATTCAATGATATCTCTTTCACCACTCAATTTTGTTATTATTCACGACACTGAATACTAAATACATTTCAATATTCAAATAAATTCAGACCTTTGAAATTTGGGGCATCCAATCCGACCAAGAAAACTGTTGCCATATCAATTTCAATCGAATAAAGGTATGAAAAAGAGCAATTGAAAGCAATCACAAAGTATTTGTGTATTTTTTCCTTTTCGCTCTCTCTCTCTCTCTCTCACTCTTTATTTCTGTTTTCATTTTGTATTGTTATTTATTAAACCAAAAAAAAAAGAAAATTATTGTTAATATAATTACCCACTTGTGAGTCCGTGAGGTTGATCATTTGGAAATTGTGGTGTGTAAAATTAGCCTCGATAATAACATACCAATTCGGCTTCTAGCAAATAAAGCGCAATAAAACGGGCTGAAAAATCATTTTCGTTATAAATGGATAAATAATTGAAATATAATTGGTGTAACATGCCACTTATAAATTGAATGCATAATGAAATGCTGCGTCAATTCCTATTTCTTCGTCTGATTATTCAAATCGTTTCAATGAAAATACAATAAAAATATAAAATGCATAAATTTTATTTACGTTTTTTCATTTATTATTTCAACATAGAGTTTGGTAACTTTTTCATCATCATTCTAATTGATAATTAAATAAATAATTGTACACATGAGAGATACTGTACAATTTTAAGAGAAAATCGAAGGCGAAAAAGAAAAAATTCAAATCTACATTACAATAACAAAGTTATAAATGGAATTTCTTCTGTTTTTTTTTTCCATTTTTCTTTTTTCAATAATTTTTTTAATAATACTACAATATAATTATTTAATAATTCTTAACTTAAAAATTGTTCATTTTAAGATATAATAAATGGATCAAATCAGTCTTCAAAATAATTAAGTAATATTTCCCACTTTGGCTTCCCAAAAATAAAATCTCCGTTTCTCTCTTGTTCTGTATGTGTGTGTTGTTTGTCGTGGCCGACGAGATGCTTTTCAGTATCGCAGGAATTTGGGAATCAATTTCCTTGAATTTGCTTTGCTTCCCATTTAATGCGATCAACGCATTTATTCAATCCACATATGAATTCGGCTAACAATCGAATTCAATGGAACATTTATCGTTGCATAATTTCATCGATTGTAAAGCCTAAACTTTTTTTGGTTTTGTGGCATTGGTGCCATTGGTGTCATTTGATGTGGGCGATGTTATTGTTTCGCTAAATTTGTGCGATAAATCTAATGCAGGTGCGAGACTTTTCGATTGTGAGGACGAATTGTCTGTTGTTGTTTCGTTGCCAATCGACGCCGATGAATGTTTTTGCATGTGCATTTTTAATGTAGATCGTGCGGTGAATGTTTGACTACAAACTGTACATTTGAAATTTGTTTCTTCGGTATGGGTTGCTTTGTGTACGGCAAGTGTTCTCGATTGACAAAATCCTTTTCCGCATAAATCGCATTTGAATGGTTTGTCTTTTAAATGGATGTATTTGTGGTCACGTAAATGGTCTTGTCTCCGGAAGGCTTTACCGCATACCCCGCAAGGGAACGGCCGCTCATTGGTGTGAGTACGTTCATGAATCTGTAGGTTGTAACTTTTGGTAAATTGTCTTTTGCAATATTGGCAAATGAATTGCTTTTTTGGTCGAGTTCCGGCTGCACCTGGCACTTTGATTGGTCCGACGCGAAGTGCTCCATTCAAGCGTTGGGCATGTAAACGAGATTGCTGGTGTTGGTGTTGTTGTTGTTGCTGTTGCTGCTGTTGATACAGAGCAACGTTGCGAAGCCATTGTAAATTCATTTGTGAATTTTCCTATTCAAATAAAAACATTTTTAAAAAATCGATTAATTTCTGTGAAATGGATTATAATTCAAAAATGTGCAGATGCAGTGAAGTCATTTCTGTGAATGATTCAAATATTTACCTGATAAATATAGTTCGATGGGAGTTGTGCATTTGGTGCATGTGCCCTCAACCACATTTGATGCTGTTGCTGATGATAGTGTTGAACGTTTAATGGAATTTGTGGCATATGATGACTGAGTGCAGCCATAGTTTCGTGTTTCGGTTGCATTTGATGGAAATAGGCCGGTGGATGGCTCAATATTGGATTATTGCGTTGTCTTAACAATTCCATTTCATAAAAGTGTGCACGATTCAGATTTGTCACTGTGGAATTTTCCTCGATTGGAGTGTGTGGCGGCGTCAACATTGGTGAAACACTGGACGATCGTTCGGTTTTCAAGCTAATTTCTAAACCAGACGGAAAATCTAAAGATAGAAGAGAAACAAAAAAGAAAAAACAAACAAAAGAATTAGTCAAATCTTAAACGACCACCCGAATATTCTTTTTCATTAAAATGTGATGTTTGGAACAATGCTAAATAGACCAAAAAAGCCAGTATGCTATTTTGGAATTTTGTCAATGCTAAAACACAAGGTGGTTAATGCGTTCAGGCTTTGCTATTGCTCTTCAATCAATGTTGTTTCATGTTTCAATGTTAGGTTTCTGTTGTGTTGTTGTTTTCCTGTGTCCGTATTTTTATTTGTTTTTTTTTTTTGAAATTTTTTGTTTCATTTTTGTCGTCGTCGATTTAATTCAAAAGTATGTAATGCATACAAAAAGGACAGTGCAGAAAAACGTTGTCCGAAAACAATTTCGAAATAGAAACAAAAACAAATGCAAAAGGATAAACCGCGTGTGGGTGACTTATGCACAGCTTGAAAGCTCAGCGGGCCACATATGCTATACGCTTCAGCTCTCCATTCACTATTCAAAAGAACTGCTGCGTATGCATCACATATTTAACACAAATATGAAATTGAAATTGCTTTTTATTGTTTTTGTGTTTTTCTTCAATTCGAATTTACGAAAAATGCATTGAACAAACGAATTTTGCCCGAAGAAAAATGGTTAATTCAAGAGAAAAGCCATAAAACATGAACAGATACCGAACACATCAAAAATCAATGAAACATATTAAATTTTGAAACTTTTTTTCTGTTTGCGAGCGACAAAAAAAAAATAATCGATTTAAATATAAATATTATTGCACAAACACAAACACACACACACACACCTGGTTCTCCTCGGGTTTGAATATCGTCGATGCTTATGTCACTGCATGATGAAGTTGACGACATGATATTTCTTTCAAAATGATTTATTCGTTCACAAATGATTTGAGTTAATTTTAATTTTTTTTTTTCGTAGTTTGCTTATTATTTGGTGTTGAATAGCCAATGTATGGAAAATTCGTTTCAATAATGTTTGTTGTGTCGAATAGTTAAATTTGAACTGCCAAAGTATCCAACCGCACAAACAACACAGTTGAGCCGATGTAGTGAAATGAGACGAAAGCAGAAAAAAACGAAATACTGACGGTCAGTCCTGTGTGTGCTTCGTTGTCTAATTGTCGATCCAAACTGATTTGCTACTGCTTCCAGAGAAGTCGTTCACTCCTGTCTCAGCTAACCGAAAAAAAAAGAAAACAAAACAGATAGACGAAGAAGCGACGGAAGGGAGAAAATGTGTGTATGCATAGAGTTAAACGGTTGAACGATTGTGTGGAGGGGATTTTTGAAACGCCTACCCATTCGAAATGCGATGTTTGGATTGGTTGGTTGGTTGGTGCGAGCATGTTCAAACCGTTGCGAAGCTATTCGAAAAACTGTTCGTCTGTTTATGAAATGATTTCGAGCATGTTCAAACCGTTGCGAAGCTATTCGAAAAACTGTTCGTCTGTTTATGAAATGATTTCGGTGTTTGAAATTATAATGAATTCCCTAATGAAATTATTTGATAAACCAAGCCTTCAAATAAGGTGCAGTTGTTATCTTTTTTTGCAGTAATGATTTCATATTTGCAGTTATGATTCCAGAATATTCAAAAAAATCGCAGTTATGATTTTCAGCCATATTCATAATATTTTACGCATTGATTATCGCTACGCTAGCCAAACCATAATATGTATATGCAACATGATTCTAATTTGGATATTTAAACGGTTAAACCTTTCGATTTTCATCACACAATTTTCCATTTTCAGGAACATCTGTCAAAATTCGAATAAAAAATTAACATAACAATACGATCAAGTTAACTCATCAGACTTTATGAATCATTTCTGATTATTAAAATGCGCATGAAAGAAATAATCATTCCAATAAAAAATCTGCAGAAATGATTTTTCTTATTTGAAGCACTGTGATAAACAATTGAAATTGAGTTTGAGAGGTGATGGTTGCCATCAATCCAAAAAAAAAATAAAAAATCGGGTTTTCGGGTTTTTTTCATCAAAAAATATATTTTAAATGTTTTTCCCAATAAAATATGATGAATTAACAACAATACTATGACTTAGAATCATTTTTCAGTTCATCTGTTGGATTTTCCAAAAATTAAGGGGGGTGGCCCGGATTAGGGTAAATCCCCCATTTTGATAAATTACGTGTAAAAACGAAAATAGTTAATAAACAAAAACTTTGAATGGAGGGAACGATAGATGATGAAAAACCAAACACCATGAATATATTCACTTAATTCACAAAAATATAAAAAGTCACTTTATAATCGTTTGAACGGATCACCAATCACACTTCGAAAAACTGTAATTTCGTTTTTCGATCATAGCAAAGGCAAAATGCACGTAAGAACGCGCTTATGTGTATTAAAATAAAGCTTATGTTTATGGCTACCGATGACTGAAGTTTGAGCGCACTGTCAACAAAATACAACAAAAAAATAATGGTGGCCCGGATAAAGAACATGGCCCAATTTTAGAACATTTACCTTATATACAGGGTGTTCAGAATTTAAAGGCCATCCCGGAAACCCAAGATAGAAGGAGTCGTGGGAAACAATATTGCCCATGGAACTATAGAGGGGAGAGGCTTGGTTTGGGAGCTATAGCCCTCCAAAGGGGGAGACGTGCTTTCACAAGGTGTCGAAAGAATGGCTCTGAAATTTTTGTTTATGAACCTACATTGATGGAAAGTGTAAATGAAAGGTCTTGACTCACTCTACAATTCGCATAATAGAAACTTAAACAGTCACCGATAGGGACGAGTCCCTATTGAAAAAACGAAAATTTTCAGAAAAATTAAGATAAAGTATGTTTTTCCTATTCAGAGTTGAAAATGTATGCAGGAAGGAGAAAGTTGGAACTGTCCTGAGTTTGCCTGCAAAATATCCCATCGGTATTCCCTATAGGGACGACTCCCCATTGAAAAAGGTCAACAATAATTCAAAACGATTTGCATTGAGCATCATATTTTTCGCTCCCTTCGTTGTATTTTCAAACTGATTTTGATGGTTTATGGCTCAAATGATAGGTATAGATGTCCTCTTTGAAGCCGCCTCCAAAATGATCCCGATAGGACCAATCCCTATTGAAAAAATTCAAATCCGATATGGACAAGTGGGGCTGATGTTATGTGGGTGAAAATCTTCAAGCTGATGATGCCATATGGAAGATAGGGCCCTAATTTGGGGTGTCACCCATAGACAGAGGGGACGAAAAATATGATGCTTTATGCAAATCGTTCTAAATTACTGTTGATCTTTTTCAATAGGGAGTCGTGCGAATCGGGAATACCGACGGGATATACTGCAGGCATACTCAAAAGGGTCTCAACCTTCTCCCCCCTCTATGAATTTTCAACATTGAATGTGTTAAACATACTTTATGATAATTTTTCTGAAATTTTTCGATTTTTCAATAGGGACTCGCCCCTATCGGTGACTGTTTAAGTTTCTATTATGGGAATTGTAGAGTGAGTCAAGACCTTTCATTTACACTTTCCAACATCCCCCCTTCAGAGGGCTCTAGCTCCCAAACCAGGCCCCTTCCCACTATGGTTCTATGAGCAATAATTATCCTCATGACTCCCTTTATCTTGGGTTTCCGGGATGGCCTTTGAATTCTGGACACCCTGAATAAATCAAATATGGTTAGAAATGTGGTAAAAGTGTGTGCATCCGAAAGTTATTGAAATGGTCAATCATCGACATTAAATGTGCATCATAAAAATGATGAAAAAGCCTTTTCACGAATTAATATTAAGCAATAGCAATAAATCTATAAGGGTAAAAAGCATATGGTTGCTTAATATATTTGATAATCTGCCGCATCCAACGGTTAACAATCGGTGATCAAATCAACTGCAAACACATAGACACGCAACGATGCAATAAAGACAGCAGGTAGAAGGAGCACGCAAAGGTTAAAATCAATTTTTATTTCATAATTTGTTTTTTTTTTTCATTTCTCTTACATTTTCCGAAAGAAACAGCGAAGAAAATTCAATAGAAAGTCGATTTCGATGAAAAACTGCTGTTTATGACCATTGTCGATCGTCGACCACTGACATTTTGGTTGAGAAAAATGAAGGCACAAAACAAAAAAAAACATTTAACATTTCTTTTGATCAATGGATTCATAATTGCCCGATTGAACAAAAGCCGCTTTCACTTCAGCACTTTGTTTTGTTGATTTATATTGATATTTTGCTTTCGTTCTTTGATTGTCTTTGAATTATTATTTATTTTTGTAGTTTTCGGTTCATTTGGACGTTGACTACCTCTTAATTTGCAGTTGGTTTTTGAATCAGGCGGTAACTAATGAATACACATTTATCGACAATCGCTACTTCACTTGATTGTTGTTGCAGTGTTCGTTATTCTAACGGTTTTGGGTTTTCGGGATCTTTTATTTCTGTTTTTAATTTGGAGCATTTGTTGGCGGTTTGATTCTTAACTTTCGAAATTAGACTATTCAAAATTGAAACACAAATTTGGGCCAACAGATTTTCAACTTTGCTGTTCTATGTCAGATATATTCCATTGTCAGAATAATTTCATATTTGGGCGAAACGAAAGCAAAGAATTTTTTTCTCAAACTTCATGGCAAAAAAGCAATGAAAGTGCTCAAAAATTTGTAAAATTCGTAACGAATTCGTAAAATCTGCACAAAAATTAGTGAAATTTGCTCCGAATTTCGTTCGTATGTGATGGTAGCTCCAAGCAAAAAAGTTCACATTTCGAATTATTCATGAAGACAAGGTAGTTGCATGCGACAACAAACTATTCCGTACAGTCTTTCCTCATTTCAGTATGAAACGAACAGCAACAAAAGTACTTTATTTTAAAATAATGCCAAATCGATTCCAGTTCATTCATTCGTTTACACAAATGGGAAAATCTCATCGAAAAGAAAAGAAAAGAAAAAAATAAATCTTTGAAAAAAAAAGGAAATTATCGAATAAATTTTTTTTCTGAAATCTTTGGAAAAACAATTTTATTTTGAATTTATTGGGAATTTTCGGAAAAAGATTTTACAACAAAATCGAAAGAAAATTGAAATAAAATTGAAAAGGAAGGAATTTGAAAGAAAAATTTCGAATTTTTCTTTTGGTTGAGGGGAGATACGGAAACTGTAATGGCCATAAAAAAATTACTATTGGATCTCATGATCGCAAAATTTAATCAGCTCTTCGATATGATTCAGGCTATCACCTAGTCCAACTGGCGTTCGATGATTGTGCTCTTTTCAAAAGTTATCGCGTCAGCATACAGACAGACAGACATGCACCCCCAATTTTGCGGACAGCATCTCCAAATGCATTCTTTCCACTCAAAATCATCATGAAACAGAAAAAAAAACATTTTGGAAGATTTTTGGTTTTGGAATGATTCCTATACTTTTCCAGTACATTTTGTACGGAAAAGAATATAATTTTATATTTGAAAAAACTTCACAATTACTTCTAAAAATATACAATAAATAAATAAATGTTAGCTGTTTTTTTCACACAATGAGCAGTCGTTTCCTAAAATAGCCGAAAAGAGTCCTATATCTAACTCGAAGTTATATACAAACTAAAATATTCCAATTGAACAGTTCTACAGAACCAAGAAGCTGCCAGGCTCCATAAAGATCAATGAATACTAAATCGTTCTATCGTTGCATGATTTCATCGATTGTAAATCCCAAGCTCCTTCGTGGCCTAGAAGCATCATTCTCATTTAATGAATTATTATCGTTTTCCGTTTTTGATGATAATGTTTCTAATGCAGGCGTAATAATTTCCGAAGGTGAAACAGCAGCATCCTTTGTTTTCGGTTCATCATTTAACAAATGTGTTTGCATATGAGCATTGAGCTCTGACTGTGAACTAAATGTCCGATTACACAGAGAGCAATTGGTTGAATTTTCTTCGGCCGGGTTGCATGTAGCTTTATGTATGGCCAATGTCCTTGATTGACAAAATCCTTTTCCACATGTACATTTGAATGGTTTCTCCTTCAAATGAGTATATTTATGATCACGTAAATGATCTTGACGTTTGAATGCCTTTCCGCAAGAACACAAATATGGCCGTTCATTCGTGTGTGTTCGCTCATGAATTTGAAGATTGTAACTTTTTGTGAATTCTCTGTTACAAAATTGGCAAATAAATCGTTTTTTCGTTCGAGATCCGGTCATTCCAGGCGTTTTAATCGGTCCCATTCGCATTGCTCCATGCATTTGTTGTGCTAGACGACAATGTTGTTGCTGTTGCTGTTGATGTTGATGAAAAGCAACATTTCGAAGCCATTGGCCCATTTGTGGATTTTCCTATTTGAAAACATTAAATAAAAAATGCGGAATTAGTATATTGTTTCAGCTAACATCCGAACGCACTTCAAATCATGAATAATAATAAATGATAATTTTCAAGAGAAAAATAAACATCATTCACCTGATAAGCATAGTTGGTTTGCATTTGCATGTTTGGAATGTGGGCTTGCAGTAACATTTGATGCTGCTGTTGATGATATTGTTGAACACTCAATGGAATTTGTCGGATATGATTTAGGCTGGCCATTTGATTTGTTTTATGCTTCGGTTGCATATGATGATGATAATACGGTGACGAATGACTAATTATTGGATTGATGCGCTGTCTTAATAATTCCATTTCGTAAATTTGTGTACAATGAAGATTGTGACTGGAGGAATTATCTTCGGTTGGTGTGCGTGGCGGTGTCAACATTTGAGAAAAACTTTTTTAAAAAACCCTTTCAAATTTCAATTGAATATCCAACGCTGGGGTTTCACTTTTCGAATTTCGAATGTCACAGTTTATTTCTTGCTCTCAACACTCAGTTTTCATTTGAAAGAACCTTTGAATTTTGAATAATTTTGCTTGTTGCAATAGTTTGAATATTTTGAAGTTAATTCCGATCTTCACTGCACAATGCTCAAACTAAGACTGTCACTTTTGCCGGACGGGCTTCTTGTTTTCTATTCTTAAACTCTGCCTATCTGCCATGCTAAGCATATAGCTAGTATCGGAAAATCGCAATGAAAAGATTGTTTATTTTATGTCATAATGAACATAAATTCATAAAATATGCAACAATGGATTTTATGCGTTTCAGTTGCCATTACATGCTTTCTTGAACTTTGTTGATGCTATAAACTATTGCTGGCCTTTTTCATTCTTTCTGTACAAAATGTTTCTTCTCTTTTTTTGTTTTCTTTTTTTTCATTTCGAATCCAAATTTCCATATTCACAATGTTTTTGTGACATTTTTCTGTTCCTTTTGCACCTAAACACGGATGAATTGTGATATGCAAGAAAGTAAAAACTATTTGATAATTATTATTTGTGCAATAAAGTAATTTGTTTCTAAGCGGAAATATTCCCTGTACACATAGTACACAGAGGACGAAATGCAGGCGAATGGAATGCAACGATAAAAGCGAAAGGAGCAAAATGAAAGTGAAGAATGAAGAAAAAGAACGAAAAAAGGGAACATTTTCACTTTGGGCCATTGTTTTCAATAGTTTGGATGTATGTATGTTGTCAGTGGTGGAAAATCTCAAATGAAAACAGACAATAAATTCATAAACATTTTAATAATTTTCAAGAAGCTCAACTGAAACTGCTTCCTCGAGAAACTGATTTTTCTTTTCGTCGCATTTTTCTCTCTCTCTCTTTTTCTCCTTTTTAACTGGACTTCAACTGTTTCCATTTTGACGGTGTTGAGAAAAATGTTATTTCTTTCGAACCGATTTCAATGTTTTGGAAAGATGAAAGATGTTCATTGTATGCAATGCATTTCGTTAATTGCTGTTTTCAACAATTTTCAATGAAAGGAGAGTAATCGAAGGCAGCACATACTCACAGGCACTCAACTTTGTGAACTTCAAAGTCCCAAGGCCATGTTCCAATGGATATATAGCTGGCATTTATGTATATGCATTTCGAAAATAGAGATCTGACTCGATTGTTAAACAAAAAGAAAGAAAAAGAAAAAATATTACTGTTCCGATCTTGAATTCAATTTGAACTTTTGTTTTCACTCCGATTCCAGCCTTGACTGAACGCACGAAAAATTGTGTGTGTCCGGAACGTGGTCTTGAAAAAGTTCGAATACAGTACAAGTATTGGTATTTCGTCATGGCATCAAACTAAGACACTAAGCATTTGTGGATACAAACAAATAGAATAGCTCATGCATCACCGTTGGTGCAATTTTGTACGCTCATTTCACTTGTAAAAACAAATAGATAATTTGAAATGATGGATTTTTCGGAACGTTGCACGAAACTTCAAGCGAAAAATTCTCTCTGAACTATTAATTATGGATGGCCATTACAACATCTCCAGGTTTCTATGGAAATAGTTTCACACCAAGTGCGAATCATGGTTCAATTCAATTAGTATTTCCTATGAAATCCCTTGCATTCTATTAACGCAATATTTTTCTCCGGATTTCCCATTCCGGAACGAAAAATGACAAACAGTAAAAATCTTAAATGACAGCACCGAATGAATGCATACGTCACTGATCGCTACAATTAGCAAAACATTAAATTTAATCCTTTCTTAAATGCCCTTAATCCAATTCAATCACAATAACCCTTTCGTCTATGCAAACGACACGACGTACACCATCCAAACTTGCACTGACTGAGCATATGATGATAATTTGCATGTACACGCACAAACTCCATAGAACAACAACCAGAACAAATGGCCAATTTCGGTTTAAAACGAAAACATTTCCAAAACTTAAAATTCCAAATAAAATTCGGAACTCAGTTTGATTTTGTTTTGGAATTTTTAATTGTTTTATGATCATTAGCCATAAACTAAAAAGGATTAACTCAAAAATTGTATTCAAAAATGATAGAAAATAGTTTGTTTTTATGGTCGAACAAACAGGATTAACTCTTGCCCTTTCTCATTCACTCATTCTGTAACTACATTCATTCTTATTTCTAACCGATTGGCGGCTCAAGTTTTCGTGCAAAATCTTTTCGAGATTTTCGATTTGCAATGTGCAAATACGACAGACCATCATAAAAGTTTTAACACTTTTATTGCGAATCCATTGACGGTACGCACTGAACAATAGTAAAACAGCCTTCGATACTATGCTAATCCTTTCGTTTTTTTACTCTTTTTTCCATGTTCGTGTTTCTGTACCCGAAACATCAAATTTGCAGGTAAAAAGAGTAAAATTCGCAATGAATGAGTTTTGTTTTTACTTCCAGTTTTGTCAAAGCGTTTGTCTTTTGAGTATGTTTTTCATTCGTTTTAGGAGTCATGAAACGAAAAGGTTAAATGAAAAAAGAGAAAACTACCTACATAAAGGGGTTTTTCTGTTGTTGTTGTTGTTGTTTGTTGGGAAACCTCTTTTCCATGGAATGGTTGGTTTGTTGGTGGCATTTTGCAAAACATTCCTATATTTTCTTTCCACACTTTCATCGCATTCCGAATGAACGAGGTAAAGACATATTATTATTTTCCTTCGGCTTTCTCCCATGTTTCACCCTCTTCTAGATTTCAATCACTGCTGTAAACACAAAGTGCAAAGGATAATAAACATACTGTGTGCACTGCACATAAGCAAATGTATGCAAATTGTTTGAATGAACAAACAAAGATAAAATTGAATTGATAGCGTTTAAGCGTTTAGGCGTTCAGGCGCTCAGTTAGATGGAATCGTACAAATTGCGCACAAATTGAATATTACCATACAAATAAGCCCGGATATTGATGATTCTGTAAATGGCCATATGGAAATAAAATAGTCGATCTGACTCTCAAATTGAAATTAGCTCAGTTTTGCTGTTTTGCTTTTATCTTTTTTGTTTTGATCTTTTCGAATGACATATTTTTTAAGCGATGGATTTTAATGAGGATTTAAATTGAATTGGTGTGTTGTTCGGCAAAATGGTTTGAATATCGTCATATTTTTATGGAAATATCCGTTCCCAATTTATTCGGTAACTGGTATTTTTCCTGTGGCTCTAAGCGACTATAAACGGTTATGCATAATTTAAAAAAGCAATTTCACTCGATCTTATTTTGCGTATCACAGACTCAATCACAGTTTTTGATGAACTCTGGCAAAACGCAAACGGTTTTTATCTCCGCGAATTGAGACTTTCCAGTCGGAATAAAACGAAATTGAAAACAAAAAATTAAACTTTTCTTTCTCCGAAGTCCAACGACATCAGCATTGACATCATCACAGGTATAGGGAGAATGGAATGGAGAGAATGAAACCATTAACGAAATGGAAAGGGTTGAATGAAAAATCAGTTAATGTGTCTAAAGTAGACCGTAATCTTGTGAAGAAAAGCCACACATATATTCGGTGTGACTGTATGCTTATGTGTCGAAAGGCTTAAATTATTATTATTAGAATTCTTTTTTTTGTCGCTATTTTCCACTCTACATGCAAACCAAGATTATGGAGAATTAAATAAATTCCGAAAATTTGGAATCCAACATGTTTTTTCCAGCGTTGCAACTGCTAATAAGATTAGACAAACATTCAGTTTTCAGATGCTATAGCTCCAGACTTCAGATTTAAATTCAATTGATTTTTTCCAATTTCGTATTACAAGTGATGTTATCATGAATCTCCGTCCATTTCGCTGTATGGAAGCATGCGCGTAAAATTAAACAGATGAAGTACCCGCCTCTTTAATGCTGCTGATTGGTTGCTATGGTGTGTACACTGTACACTGTACTATACTGTAATATGAATATTGTATTTTCGATCAATTCAGTCAATTTAATGTGCTGTAGCTTTGCTATGATTTGCCATGAAACTGAAACTCGTGTGTAAATTATCATCCATCGGCATAATTGTTCTAATGAAACAAATTTTATGAGCGATTTTCATGGCTGCGAAGACCTTATTTCACAGAGCGATAACATTCGAAATCTGTTAAAGAAGCCATAAATGGCATGTTCATTTATGTATGAAACGAGAACGGACTTCTTTTGTGTGCGTTTCAAAGAAATAGAACTGGACTAAAAACGGCAAAAAAAACAACAACAGAGAGAAAAAAAACAGTAACGATACAGAAAAAAACTGTCACAACGTTCCAAATAGATAACGAAACGAGAACTAGAACATTTGGATCGTAAGCTACATTTTTTTTTCAAGAACAAATTTTTTTGTTGAAAATTTTTTTTTCTTTTCGAGAAAATTTTGGAGTGTAGTAAAATTTTTGCTTATCAGTTTTTGTCATTGTGTTCGAATTGGTAATTTGGAACTTTGCCTTCAACTTGGAATCACGAAGAGTAAAAGCGTAGCGACTACAAAAGTGAAAATTGTCGCAGTTTTCCATTTCTGACGGTCATATAACTCATTTTATTATTTCTTATGAGTTTGTCCCTTGTTCTTTATGCCTGAAACTTCGTCACATTGATTTTTGTTCAATGTTTTCTTTCTCTGTCACACTGAAGCAGCTATAGATATGAGTCGTGAAACACATGTACGTTTCAGGCATCCAAAACATTGAATTCTAAAATGTGAATGTGGAAGAAGGAGAAGAACCGATTCCGTTTGTTTTTATTTATTTATGTCATTCGATTGTCGTTTTTGTTCCTTATTTTTTTCCCAAAATTTTCAGAAAAGTTTTTGCACAAAAGATGTTAGTACCTGCTCGAAGAGTGCTGTCATGTCCCTTCTTTTGTTTTTCGTCCAAACGGAGAAGTGACAGAAACATCTTCGTTATCAGCATTTATCGCTAGCTTTCATCTTCTATTTTTTATTTATTTTTTTTTGCATATTCAACGTTGTGCGTTGACATTGTTGGCGTAAGACAAATGAATTTCACTCCAATGACATAAACATTTTGTTGGCGTTATAAATGGTAGCAAGATTGCGACAATGCACAACGCTATTCAGCATTCAAAGGCGAAGATAAGAGAAGGATTCCTTCGTGTTGTTGTTGTTGTTGTTTTTTTCTTTCTCCTAAATGTTTAGCTCAATAAAACAATATAATTCATTGGAATGAATGATCAAAAAAGAAGCAAAATTTCAAAACATATGCACATCAATTGACAACTGCAATCGGATGATTTCTACCGAAAAACAGATACCGTATACTGAATGCTCTGCTTCAAAACGAATATCGAAGGTCAACATTGTCGTCATGTTCAAACATAGAATTTTAATACTATTTTTCTTTGCACTGGATTTGCACCAAATATTTAAACAACACTTTTACTTGATTCATTCGAACATTGACCAAGCACGTTCCGAAACATCATTAATGTTCAACGAAAATGAAATAAACCCTCTGTCATAACATCAAAATCAACCGACGCAAGCAGACACCATTCGAATCGATTCTTCGTTCGTTTTATGGATTTCACTCTCTTCAGACTGATTGAAATAAGTTATTGAACGAAAATCAAACAAACCATTAATCACGCAAACCATTCATTCGACGAATTTATATATTTTTTTTTTATATGATTAATACAAATTATACAATTTATATTATTCGGTTGGACATTTCAACGAAACGAATGGCCACAAAGGCCAAATGAAGCGATACAATAAACACAAAATTGATATGACTGTGACGCAAAATCAGACATATTGTCGGCAATATAAATTTTATATCGATTGATCGCTATTCATCAGTCATAATCTACCAGCTGGTCATGCAAACGGATGCCAAACATTGCGCACAGATTCTCAGATTCTAATTATATTTGTGTTTGCATTACGATTTGGTCGTAAAAAAAGAATGCGATTTTCAGAAATATGAGATGAGGGAACATTGTCATTTACAACGACATATACTAATAACAGGCCATCGATTTTGATGATTACAAACATACATACAGAATACAGTATAATCCAAAGATAGAATAAAGTTAACGTGTCTATTGCTAATTTATTTTGAATGCGATTCCGTGACAAAAACCGAAGATGTGAGCAAATGAACGCTGTTGGTGCATTCAAAATATTATGATTAAATTAAGTCAAATGCTGCAGAAAATTAATAAACATATAAAATGAATTGGAATCGACAACAATTTATTTGTATGGTCGATGGTGTCACAGCATGTTGGCTATGATCGTTGAAAACTTGTGTCACACACACACACAAACATAAACTTGAACTCAAACATTCAAAATCATTGGTCATGATTGCAATGATAGCTGGTGCAATGTCTGGTATGGCGCATCACTTACAACAATAAAGAACTTAAACTACAAGCTTCTGCCTACCTTATGCCCGAACATTGTCCATATAATGTCGTTATTCGTTCCACAATAATAAATTTCAAATTTGTTTTTTTTTTTTTATTCACAAAGATCTTTCTGCAAACTATAAAACATATAGTCAAATGAAATATAAAATGCGTACTGCGTCATGGATATGGTGAAACGGTGATCACGTGCAATGAATGAATCCATCAATAATTATTAATATTCACGATTGGCGACCATTGGAATTTTGTTCTTCTTTTTCGTCGTGCATTTTGTGTGTGGCAATAAAATTTTGTGGATTCGTGTGTAAATTTTCATGTAACACATGTTACATTTTATACGCGTAAATCGATATATGTGTTAATCGGTACGCGCGTATTCAAAACTCGTTCTTTTTGGGCTGTTTGAATCGTCTTCACTCACAAAATCACCGTGTGTGTTAATATGTTTCACTAACGCCAAGTATATAATTTCTATTCGAATATCGTTGAATTGCATCGCTCTCGACTTTTTCGATTGCATGTGAATGCAACAATCGATTGAAAAAATATTTCAATAATTCGACAAACGATCGCAAAGTCCGGCACATCAGAATCAACATAATGATCTCGAATAAAATATTCTACTAAATCTCCTGTTGATTCTCAATTTACATTATACACGTGCGGATTGTGGATCAGACTCATGCTCAATGCTCATAAATGCATTCATCAAAATATGTACGAATTAATTTGCATTATCATTTATTTTACCGCATGAAATACCGACTTGTTTGTTTTTCTTCTTTTGGTTGCGTTGTGCGTTTTTTTTTTGGTGCTTTATTTTTAATTCTATGCAGACTCTGACGGCGGACCACATACAATTTTCGAATATGTATTCGCATTAACATTCATTCGATATGAAAAATTCAAATCGATTTATTCACACGTATTGTAGTGTTATTTTTCTTCATATAATTTGCATCCCGATGGAAATTAGAATGTTTATTTTCTATGGATCATGGTGCTTCAAGCCCTGGAATAGACAAAGCAATTTTACAGAACCGAGAAAAAGAGAGACTTTCGTCAATTTCGATTTATGTTTGAGTTAATTTGTTAAGTGAATTTATTGATTTAGTTCCCCGTGTGTGGTATT
Source organism: Mayetiola destructor (assembly GCA_000149185.1). Classification (NCBI taxonomy): domain Eukaryota; kingdom Metazoa; phylum Arthropoda; class Insecta; order Diptera; family Cecidomyiidae; genus Mayetiola; species Mayetiola destructor. The sequence goes on from GL501438.1 coordinate 160,023, forward strand.
GCTCGTGAATTATAATGAATTTATATTCTGTTGAATTGGCATTCGATTGCCGACATCAATGGGCTTGGGCATGGGCATTGAAGGTGTTGGACTTGTCAAATTGAAAAGATTAATTAACATTACAAATTTTCAACAGTTTAACTCCAAACAAATAAAATGAACATTCGATACCGAAAATGGAAATTTGTTACTTCTCTCTCTTTCATTTTTTTTTTTTTGAATGATCAATGATTGTCAGAACAATTAGAAGCAAACGATGATAAATTAATTGCTTTTGAAAAGCCCACACGAGCCCAAACACACACACACACAAACACACGCACACAGAAAGCATTCTGGTGGACACCGAATGAATTTATTTGATTTTATTTAAGTTTTTCCTTTGAATGAATTTTATTTGTTGTCAAAATACGAAAATAGAATTCTTTTAAAGAAAATAAACGTTGTTCGGACGCAATTTGAATGGAAGAAGACGAGAGAGTATCATAAGTGGCCAACCGAATACCAAATAAATTATTTCTTTTGGTTGGAAACGTTTACATTACAAATTGTTTATTTTCAAAACAAAATATGAATCTACAAAGCATAAGAGTCAACACCCAACAGCCATTCATCTATTCAATTGACAAAAAAAAGAAGAAAAAAAAGGAAAAAAATCCAAGCGTTACTAACAAATCTCTGGGAAAAATGAAACTTTCACACTGGTTGTGTGCGTATTATAAATTTGTTCAGGGACAAAAACAATGCCATTATTGATAATACAATAATAAATTTGAATGGATGCTTTTAGAGAGTGCGCGAGACGCAGGAGCCTTTATGAGTATTTTTACTAGCAACAGAGTTTCTCTCCATAGAAAAAAAAATCTTTAAAATGAAGGCCAATTCGATCATCGAATGTTGTGAACCATTACAATATGGTGAAATGAAAACTCATTATTTCCACAGAACGAATACATATCTCAACAAATAAGCTCTATTCAAATTTTGACTAGATTTGAGATTCTTTGGCCATAAAATAATAAATAAATAATTGGAATGATAACAACAAAAGCGCTACGGCAAGTGCGATTCAAAAAATCAACCAAAATTTATGGAAAAAATTAATTTGCTCCACATGTTTTCATTACAAAATAGGCGATGGTGTGATGTATGACGAAGCGGCGGTATTTTCATTACATACGCTTATTATCTTAACAAATATAGAGAGTGCTATTGATATATCCATTACTGTATAAGCAAATAAAACCACTTCGTTTTGGAAGATTTCTACTGAACACAAACGATTAGGCGACAATGAATCGGGAGAGATATTTGTTTCGTTTTTTTCGTTCGCACATGAACTAAAACATGATGATGTCATATCGAAAATAAGGAAAGAAATTGAACGAGAAGGGGAATTGTTTTGTCCTTGGAAAGATTTCTGGTACCGTTCCAATGTGTTTCTGGTCTAATGATAATAATTATTATTAATGAAAAAAATTTGGTTTTTATTTTGGTCGGAAGAACATTTACTACTTGTTTAGGCTGAATAAAGAAAAAACCGATAAAAAATCCATTAATTTCAAAATCATAATTATTTGATGCGAAGACAAACGGAGTTTATGCATACACCAACGAAATGAAATAATCTGCGTTTTTCAGAAGTTTTCTTTTCATTTTTTTTTTTCATCTTTCAAATAGAGTTTAAGTGAACAGAGACAGCTACTTGATAGACTCGAATGAAATCCTTATCGCGCTGTTGACTGAACGGAGTACTTTGATGACTACTCTTTCGCTTCGTACTTTGTACGTTTTTTTTTATTCTGAGAATAATATAAATAATAAATATGATGGAAATGAAATGATGGGAATTATTGGTGGCAATAATAATAACGAAATTCGTCGACACAAATGAATAAATGAAATTATCTTTATTGATGGTTGTGAGTAATGAATTGCATTTCAATTTGTTCACAATTCACACTTGTTTTAATTGAATGGTTGATGATAACGAAATATATGACTTTCACGTTTTTGATCGGCAACAGAAAAATTTTCATCAACAAGAGAAAAAAAACTCTAGAGAGTAAAGTCGGTGGTCCGAAATCCCTCACACATGCTTCACATAAATAATGCATAAGAGAAAAAAAAAAATAATTTCAGCAAACAAGAATGTCCCAACTCATGTCTGTGTTTTGCCCATAAAATTTTCCATGCACAAAACAAAGATCATATTCAAGTGGAAGAAAGGAAACGCACACACACGCACTAGGCACTGGACACAGTAAGATATTTCAGAAATTCGATATTCACTTGTATCTTATTGATCACCAAAGCCAACACTTCGCATACCGAATTCTAAGAATTGGTCGATGCCACCAGTAGCAATGTATACCAAATATACAAATCAAATGCCTGAAATGTCTTTGGCTCCGATTTTTTAATGACTTTTCACTGTGCTGACAGATTCGGATCGAATTAGGTGATATTTACATTTTTATGTTGGTCATCATGTAGCAATAATGCAAATATACAAGCTATAAATGATTATAAAAATCAATTAACACGTTGACATAGCGCCAACATTAAAAATTGATTTTCTTACATAATTTATTAGAGAAAACATTAAATAGAAAAACCTTGGCTCTTGTCGATTAATTACGCCTTTCTTCGAAACGGATCAATTGCATGGTCTATGGGTCATGAATTTGAAGAGATCCTATGTCACATCACGTTTAACAAACTATCCAAATGTTTTCAAATTCAACGAATCTCTAGTCTGTTGTTTCTAAAACAGAAAATATTGATGGATTAACACTTTGCATGCGAATGGTGAATAGTGTGTGTGTGTGTGTGTTTCATCTGAACAGTTGAATCACGATCAAACGATTCCAATCGGTACTCAATGTCTGTATTAACATTTGTAGGGTGAATCAATATCACGCAGAGTAAATTACAGGTTACGAAGCCAGTTTCCTGAACAGAGGGCACACAATATCCCATTTCGAAATTGAGATCATAATCGTAATAATTTTCCAAACATTTCGTGACAAACGCAACCCTTGTTAGCATCCAGCTCAAATCCATTGCAATGCATACGATTGATTGAAAACAAAATCTGTTGAATCATTGTCTAGTCACTGCTGACTATAATTGACCGGTCCAATGTACATATTTGTATATTGTCATCGCACTTAATAAATATTTTTATTTGTATTTCGAATCAACTATAAAATTGCAAAATCGTGAATCGGTATAATGAGGCGAAGCAAGTGAACCGTTTCAGGTTTTCACACTCATCCGTGAAGTTTTAGTTTTTCATTTGGAAAATCGTTTTTTTTTTGGCTGAAAAATTCGAATGCTGAATTATCAATACACATTGAAAAATGCTTTTTAAAACGTTCATAATAGATGGCGCCAAAAAGAAAGCTTTGAGAAAAGCTTCAATGCTATACACAATTTCTCTTCCACCAACAAAATAACTGAAAAACCAGTTTCAAACACATTGAAATCCAGTATGATTGAAATCTATGTCGAATAAAGCCAAATGATTGAGTGTGTCTGGTAGACGATTCTTTTGTTACAATTTAATCGATTGCGATCCGGAAAAAATGTTGCCGAATGACGTGCATCAAATGATTAAAAATGAATTAAAAAATTAAATAATAAGAGGAAACAGCCGATATTGTTTCATGAGTGTTTCTGATTAAAGTTCATTTTTAGTTATTGGTTAATTATTGGTTGTTGGTTGTTGGTGACATATCGGTCTAAAACGATATATTGACCTTTCATTATTCACTTTAAAAACTCCAAATTTATGACATAAAAATCACTGAATTCCGAAACCAATACAAACAAACAACCGAATCAAATTCATGGGATCCACGCGATCCGAGCCACAAGCCACAAGCCACATGATACGAATAGAGTCGCATATCCGGATTATTATTGGTTTTCATTTTGATGAAATATTTACTCACTACGTATGTCTATCGAACTTGTATTGATAATGAGAAAAACAACCTCAAACCTTGACCATTCGTGTATTTTACGTTTGAATGAATCTGCAAATAAGGTGCGATGAATTCATGTGGTTTAGTCAGTTTCATCTATATAGCTCGTCTATTCTAACACTGGAACATTTTTATTTTGATAAATCGGTGATTTTATTTATTTAGTTTTTGTTCGGTTTTTTATTTCTTTTTCTCTTTTGACGTTTTATTTTTCTGTTGATTTCATACACACAGCGGTAACACAATTTTTCTACGTGCTCTGTCAGCTTATTTTGAATATTATAACGAATTGTGTGGTGTTCGGTGCTAAGCTGTGCGCAGTGTATGAGTGTTAAAGAGAATATAATTAAAGTGGCATTCGAGTACCGAATGATGCTGACTGACAATAGACTTTAAACTTATTAAGTGGCATCTTGATGACGACACTCACTGTAATAAAAACAATACTACATAAACAAACACAAATTTGATAATTTTTTTGTTTTTTTTTTTTTAGTAATTTTATTTTATTCGATTTTTTCAATTTTTTCTTTTCCATGAATAAAAACTCGTATCCAAGTATTAATTATTATTTATGGATATGACACGCGATCAATGTTAGATTCTAGAATCAGTATGTAGTCAGAGCTCATTCAATCATAAATACAAGATTATTCGATTTTGGTGTTCAGTATTTAACAGCAAATCACCTGAAGAACATCATAAATGCAATTTGCTGATTGCGTTTTTAACTAACTATTTGCTTGAATTATTGCAACAACAACAACAACAATAACAACAACAACAAACAAGAATAATTATTTTGTTGGAATTCTTCTTTTGTTTTGCTTTTATTGTGCGCATCAACACAACAAACATGAAGTCCGTGATGAAGAAAAAACGTGAGTTCTGCACTGGAATAATTACATTCTAAATATGCCGAATTAGCGAATTGTGTCGTTTATTTGCTTACGATGATTTTATAATAAAATGCTCTCGGTTCGTTGAAAAAAGTGTAAACAAGTAAACAACAAAAAGTTGCGAAAGAATGAAATCGCAAATGGATGGACAATGTCGACAGTCGTGTTGAGCGCATCGTCTTGAGAACAACGATTCGAGTCTTCTTTCGTTTACGGCTTTGTTATTGTTTCGGTTTTGTTTTGATTTTTTTTTCTCGTTTTTTTTTGTTGTTTTTCATTGAAGGATTGATGGGACTCGGTTTGCCCAAACATCAGTTACTGGAAAAGGCGAAAATAATATTTTGCCATGGGTAAGAAACATTTTTTTTTTTGGCATTTTGAATGCAAAATATCGTGCGTGACTAACTAATCTAGTTCTCGTCTAGCCGAACGTTGGCTGAGCAACGAATTTTTGAATTGGATGAATCATGTGCAATGTTCGGTCATCCTAAATTTGATGCCGGAAAAAAGACCGTTCTTTATATACATGGATATATGGAAGCCCCATCACAAGAGAGCGTCAATGTCATTGTTAACGGATATTTGAAACGAAACGATCATAATATTTTAGTATTGGATTGGTCAGCATTGGCTGAAGGAAATTATTTATTTGATGCTGTGCCGAATGCTAAACTGGTATTTATTCAATTGGACCACAATTATCCAGCTGTTCTTCTTTTTCTTCTTCTTCTTCTTCTTCTTCTTCTTTTATCTTTCTGCTAATTTCAAAATAAATATTTATTTTCAATCAAAACCAAATTACATTAAATCAGTTAGCGATAAAAATGTCAGAAGCCATTTTGGATTGGATTGATGAGGGATTGGATGTGAATAGATTTCATGTTGTTGGTATTAGTTTAGGAGCTCAAGTGGCCGGACTGATCGGAAGATCTGTTATTAAAAAATCAACTGGTGAATCGAAATTGGTTCGAATAACTGCATTGGATCCAACATTTCCATTGTTTCCGGCACTCCGAATAAAACCCGTCAATAAAAACGATGCTGAATTTGTTGACATCATTCATACGGACTCATGGTTTTATAATTCACCAAAAAGTACCGGTACGGTTGATTTTTGGCCAAATGGTGGCTATACATTACAAAGAGATTCTCCACGTCGTAACTATAAATATCTTGTCAACTCAAGCGGTAAGTGATCAAGTGAAATCAAAGCCGATAAATAGTAGTGTCATTTCAATGTCATTTGAACGGTAGACTCTGTTTAATCATTCATTATAATTACAGATCGTTATAATCATCGGCGATCTTGGTGTTATTGGGCTGAAAGTGTACGACCATCGGAGCAGTCGATATTCCTTTCGGTACGTGCAAATAGTTGGAGAAGTTTTAAAAAAGGACGCGTTGACAATTCGGCCATCATTCAAATGGGAATTGACTGTCCGCTTGAGTAAGTTTCACAACATTAAATCAAACTGACAACCGAAAAAACACACATTTTCTTCTTCTTTTTTTTTATTGTATTTGCGTATAGTGCTCGTGAAGGGGATTACTTCTTACAAACAAATGCATACAAACCATTCGCTAAAGGGGTACGAGGATTACATTATGAGAAAAATGAATGCAAATAGCTCTAACTCACGAATGAATCTCATGCAAAATAATGCAGAGAGAAAAATAAAACAGCAACACAGTATTAGTTCAGTTGTTTGTATCATTGTTATGATACTATGAAAATAAACTGGTTTTTACAGTATAAAGCAAATGTTTTGTATTTTTTTTTCGCTCTCTATACATTGAATGAAAGATTCTGATCTCCGCAAATCTTTTCAATTCCGTATGCATGAGAAAATCAACTGCATTTTCAAGGAGAAGTCTTTCAAGTTTGACTACTTTTTCACAACATATAACTTATTATGACGAAAAAAAAATTGTTCTAAAGTTTGTATATTTTCAGGCGCTTTTGGATATTCATTTCGGCGTTTTCATTAAATTCATCTGAAATGAAAATCACTCAATTCGAAGCATTGAATGCATCAATACTCGATAAAAAAAGGTCATTAGATTGACGAGGGTTTGAATATTAAAAGAGATTTCATATTGTTGGATTGAGTTTAGGAGCTCAAGTGGTAGAACTGATCGGAAAATCTGTTATTAAAAAGTCAACTGGTGAATCGAAATTAGTGCGAATGATTGTATTGGAATCAACATTTCCATTGGTTCCGGCATTCCGAATAAAACCCGTTAATAAAAAGGATGCTGAATTTGTTGATATAATACGGAGGCATGGTTTTATAATTCACCAAAGACATGCACATTCATATGGGCAGCACTTTGTTTGCTCTATTCGTGATGAGGTTTTTGAAAACATTTAGGAGAAGTATGAACATCCAAGCGTTTGACTCTCAGTTGCCTCAAATTCAATGGCTGCACATTGCACACATACTTTCAGGCAACAAGGAAAAAGGAATTAAGTGCACTCGTGAAACTATTTCCGAATTGATCCAAGTTGTGGATTGATTTTTTTCGTTATCGTATAAATATCGCCCAACAAAATTATATCGCTTCTTGTTGACGGTTAACCAAAATTACAAGATTTACATTTGATAAATATGGTCAAATCCGTAGGAAAAAATTACGATTTGCGGAATTGGGCTTGCAGCCGATTTTCATTGGAAAATGCTACCGCAGTAACCATTCATGTGGACGAAGCAAGCGAATCCTTCTTCGATTCGGTCGGATTCAAAGGAAATGGTGTGACAATTAAAACAGAAAAGAGATCGAATATTGAATGCAAAATATGTTCCCACCGCATCGAATCTCAACTCGACTATATAACAGAATTTCGAAATTGAATTTGTCCAATTCATCCAAAAGGATACCCATCATTTAACAATATCTTTCACTCATTTTCATATTTTGATTTGAATTTTTGTTTGACTATTGACTATTTGAAAATTGCAGCAGCTTTTATTTGAATATTTTGTTGCATTATTATTTCCAAAAGTAGCACGAGTTAGACAATGTTAATCGGGGGTAAGTATTCGACATTGAACTATGCAAGCTCTTTTCTGTTTTATTTGTCTTGTTATTGACGCCTATGCAAGCAGTTTATAAGTTAATTTCTGATTCTAATGTAAAGGACGAATATATCAGAGACCAAATACAAAAGAAAATCAATTTTTTATTCAGGAAAATTGATGAAAAGTAAAAAAAAAAAAATTGCGGTTGAAAATAAAATATAGAAAAAAAGTTTTTTTTTTTTTGGATTCACTTCAAGCTTGGATCATATAGAATTGCTGTCCCATATTCAACTGGTTTGTGCGTTCATTCATCATATCAATAACAGTTCCAACAGAACCTCTGCACTTCTTGCTGTTACATGCCCACCGTTGTTTTCGATTGGTTTTTTCGTGTTTTTAATATTTTTTATCATTGAAATAAAGATTTTTGTGGCCTTTTACACTTGTGCGAATATTAGCGTATCGGTTATATTCAGTTAAATCCAATTATGTTTAATAAATAGATGACATGAAAACAAGAATTTCTTGTGAATGTCGAGTGCTCAATACTTTTGTAAATATAAATTTCTCGTTCATTCTCAAATTAAAATTTGACAAAAGCACTTTGATCGCATCAAAGTTTGCATGAGGGAAAAAAAGCTATTCCATATCTGCCTCATATTCTCTTGAGAGAATGAAATTCACGGTATCAATGCATGCGCTTGAATCATTTATCATTCATGGAAAGCGAAAGCTAACGCGTGCACTAAACAAAAAGTTGATAAGCAATATCGAAACGTTCACGCGATGATGTTGTCTTGTTCGTTTCCGTACGAAATGTACTGGAAGCGTAGGGGGATCAGTCCAAAAACAAAAATCTCTCGAAATGATCAGTTTTCTGTGTCATGATGTTTATGAACAAAATAAAAAACAGATTTGAAGATGCTGTTCGCAGAATTGAGGGTATAAGCAAAATTCACGGGTCATTAATGTTTGGATTTTTTGGCGGAAAAAAATCGTAATATTGTTGAACATTTTTCTATGGTACGTTTGGGTTTACGATCATGAATTTAATTTTAATTTTACGAAAAAGTTTGCCGTCGCATGAGTTTAACTTATCAAATTAATGATAATCAATGTTTGTTCATTTAAAAAAAAATTAAAAACTATAGATAATGTTTCATTTTATTGTACAAGTGAAACGGCATTCGAAACTCCGTTGGAATAAAATAAATAAATCGAATGTTTTAAGCTGATTTGTTCTTTTAATGAGTTTTTTTTGTTTATTGTTGTTTCTTTTTTGAAAAATTCTATATAGCAACTGATGGTTGACAGTGATACATAGCATTTGATTGCTATGTATTACATACACTAACACAATTATAAGTCACAAAAATTCATTGTACTTTTGTCCAAGCACGGATGAATGTCAGCTTAAATAGCTAGTTTTAGCTATCCACCGCTTGCATTGATAATGTTAATCAAATGCAATTTTAATGGCGCTGCTGTTCCCAACTTTTGACATTGACTCATGTCGCTTTTGTCCAACAATTATGAATAGAATATCATCATCTTCAGACTTTTTCTTATCGATCGTGGCGCCTTAAATCTGAATCTTATTCGAAATTAAAATACGCGTCAAATGAAAAGGCATCGGGATTGAATTGGTGCATATGTATTTGTTGGTTTCCTTCTATCTTCGATTGGCATTGGAATATTAATTGCGTCATATTTTATTTGTTCATCGGATAGCAAAGACACGTTTTTGCTTGTTGTAACGAAAATTCATTTGAAATATTTAGTTTCAATTATTATTCAGTAAAACATCAGATAGTACATAGCAATTTTTTTGGAATTTGTTTCGTTTGATTTTACAGGTAAAATAGTGTTTATTTTTTTTGTCTATTGAAATTTATAAAATTTACAAAAATTATTCGATACATTTTCAGTTTTATCGAACATTAAAATCAAAAACAATGGATCAACAATCGGTTGAACGATCAAAACAAACAGAAAGTGAAAATAATGGTTTGATTTACGAGTGTAATGAATGCAACGACAAGTTTTCATCGAAAATCAACTTGGAAAAACATCAGATTCGAGAGCACCAACAATCAATTACTGTTTTATCCGATGAAGTGGTCGAACATATTCTCAAATTTCTACATCCAAATGATTTGGCAAGTTTGAGCGAAACGTGTCGTAATTATAGGCAATCGGCTCGAAAATATTTTCAACGAAAACATCAATGCGGATGGGTCGAAATTATCAGTGAAAGAGGAAACCCAAAGTTTGCAACTCTTGACAAAGAGAAATACGAAAAAGTTTTTCGATCAATTATTCGGAATATTAAAATCAATAAAGGGTTTAACTGGCCAGTAGTAGGAATGCTCAATTTCATTAAAAACAATTGTTCGAAAAACATCCTGTCGCTTATACTAAGCAATTTCAGCGATATTGAACTTATTGGAAATCATGTGGATATAATTGGAGAACAAATTCAGCATTTGGAGCGCTTGACATTGGACAATGATATGATTCGTAATATGCAATGGAATCGTTTCACAAATCTCCGAATTTTATATGTTAAAACGTATTTCGGTCATGTGTGGCAGAGTCAAAAGTTCCCAAAATTGCATACATTATTTTTGTTAAACTATAATTCTGATCCAGATCATTTAACGAGGTTTTTCGAAAACAACAAGCAATTGGAAACGCTTAGTTGTTATTGTCACCTAAAGGTGCTACGATCCGTTTTGTATTCAGGAATCGACCTTTCAAATCTTCATTTAAGTTTATCAAATATTTTGGAAAACGACGAAGAAACTTTGAATGCAATAGAAGAATGTTACAATCAAATCGAATTATTTGACATTGCTGTTGATTCTCTTTCCATTTTGAACGGAATTTCCCAAATGGAAAAAGTGAAACGAATTCATTGCTATTTTCGTGAAGCAAGTTGTTATACTACTACATCGAATGCGTTTGGAAGAATGAGAGGTGTGAACATCCAGGCGATTGACTTCCAGTTGCCTCACATTCAATGGCTGCACGCATACATCAGTGTATCAAGGAAAGAGGGATTAGATGCGATTCTAAAACTATTTCCAAATTTATCCAAGTTATGGATTAATTTTCGTCGTCGTTCTGAAATGTCGCCCAACAAAATAATATCGATTCTTGTTGACGGTTTACCAAAATTACAAGATTTATATTTGGAAGATATGGTCAAATTCAGAGGAAAAAAAGACAATTTGCGGAATTGGACTTCCAGTCGATTGTCAATGGAAAATGCTACCACAGTAACAGTTCATTTGGACGAATCAAAGATATTTTATTATGATTTGCGCGGATTCAAAAGAAATGGTTTGACAATTAAAACAGAAAAGAGATCGAATATTGAATGCAAAAAATGTTCAGATGTCATTCAATCGCATCTTGATTATGTAACAGATTTTTCAAATTGAATATTTTCAATTCATCAATCGATTATATCTTTTATTCATTTTCATTTTTGAATTTGAATTTTTGTTTGACTATT
>GL501439.1:9055-26312 GCA_000149185.1 Mayetiola destructor
TCAGCCGCCAAAACACACGCCCAAAAATTCGACTAACACAGTGTAATTAATAATAAATTAATAATTATTATAATGAAACAGTTGAAGCATATGGAATTCCAGTTATTTATTATTTTGCGACATGTTTCAATCGTACCTACTGTGTTATAGCAATGACACTACTTGATTCAAAATTTCAGGATCAATTTGGATCCAGATAATCCAGACATGGATATTTTGTTGATGTTTCGAGAATTTGTAAGCATTTTTTTGGGAACGAGTTTGGGATATCCTCGTGTGCCAAACGTTTGGCATATGAATTGATTCGGGTCGATTGATATTGTTCATTACTTTGTGCCGGTTTGCTCCCATCGGAAAACGATTCTTCTTGATCGCTCGATTTGCACTGAGCATTATAATCAACCAATCTTTTGAAATTCAAACTTTTGGCAGTTTTGAGAAAATGATCCAATGATTTTTGTTGAACATTAACTTCACCGCAGTATATAAACTTGAGCAAATCTTCAAGTGTTTCCTTTGAAACATCATTCATGAACACTATTAAAATTATTGAGATTCCGAAGATTATATATATTTTAAGAATGAATTGTTTGGGAAATATAGAATACAAGGAGACTTTACCATAAGCTTGTTGACTGGCCGGCATTTGAGTGAACATTTTTCGAAAATCATTCGTGACATTTTCGATGAAACTAATCGATAAGAATTAAATAAATTACGATCGATGACCAAAATAACATCGACTAATTTGTTTTGGCGCAATAATTGGTTGAAACACATGGGAAAAATGCTGACGTGGCTGTCCCATCCAATCAAATGTTCATTATTTTTATTCATTTAAAAGAAAAAACAAAAAAAAACTTTTCAAACGAAAAAATTCAAAGAAATTAATTCAAAACTGAAAATAATGAATTGTTTTGTTAGAAAATTCCTTGTGACAAATGCAAGTGACTTTTTTGTATGTCAATGACTGAAACCTGAGTAGGAAATACACCTTTATTACTCTCATCTCGCTACTGAATGTTGAATGCTGAATGCTTGTTTTATTTTGAGCATTTGTTTGTAAGTATGAGCTTTTCACCTTATTCATTTCTCTTCCAAATTATACACGCATTTCAGAGCTGTCAATTGTGTGTGTTTTTTTTTCTACTCATTTGTTCCAACTGATGAAAGCTGTAAAGCTAAATCCAATTTCTTTATTTTTTCTCATTTGTTCAAATCTCATTGAACAATCTCAATGGACCCAGTTTGTACTGTTATCAGCAGCCAATGGTTGTCAAATCATTCGAAAAGTATCATTCGGTGATCGATCATCGCCCGGTCAACATTAACATCATCAATCAATTTCTTCAACTCAAAATGTCATTAGAGCCATGTGGCGATTACAAATTAGAATGCAACAATTACGGAAGTAGTTTTGTTAAAAAATCTCAATTAATCGCATCAAAAAAAAAAAGAATTAATTGACGTAGTTTTTTTTTTCTTCTTCTTCTCTCAATTTTGAAAATTTCTTATAACTTTGTTAATTGTTGTCCGATCGATCTGAAATTTTGGATTTAGGTATATCTTGAGAAATGCTATTGATTGGAAAAAATTTCGGAATTTTCCGGACGAAAAATTTTTTTTGGAAAATTTTTTTTGAAATTTTTTTTTGGAAAATTTCTTTTGGAACTTTTTTCTGGAAATTTTTTTTTGAAAAATTTTTTTTGAAATTTTTCTTTTGAAATTTTTCTTTTGAAAATTTTTTTTGGAAAATTTTTTTAAAAATTTTTTTGGAAAATTTTTTTGGAAAATTTTTTTAAAAATTTTTTAAAAATTTTTTTGGAAAATTTTTTTTGGAAAATTTTTTTTCGGAAAACTTTTTTTTTTTAATTTTTCTTGAAATTTTTTTTTGGAAATCTTTGATACGACCTGTGGTGCATATTTTGAATTCAGTACGATCGAATTCTGCTTGTTTTAATTTTATTTTCTTCATACTGTCCTCCCACTTTTGAACAAGTTTTTGACCAATTTGTAAAGGTTGGATTGGGTTTAAATTTGGATCTATATTGGCACAAAAATTTTTTTTGGAGTTTTTTGACCAAACAATTTTTTTGAGAATTTTCCGAACAAAATTTTTTTTTTTAATTTTCCGATCAAAACAATTTCCTGAGAATTTTCCGATCAACAAATTTTCCGACCAAAAGAGTTTTTGGAAAATTTTTCGACCAAAAAATTTTTGTTAGAATTTTTCGACCAAAATTTTTTTTCTGTTACCTATCATTTCTATTTTTTTTTACCATTATTCAATTTTCCTATAGATCTATTGAGATTTGAAAATGCGTAATTTGTAACATTCGAGTTTGATACGATTTGTGGTGCATACTATTGAAGTCGGTACGACCGAATTCTGTCTCGTTTTTTTTAATTCTTTGAAAGCACATAAATAAATATTTGGCAAGAGATCACCTACCAGCATCAACTTCGAGATCAAATTGCTCTTGATCGGTGATTAAATCCACAATATCAACGTCGGCAGATCCAGAATCAGTACTTGCCAGTGATTTCGGTAAATTTGAAATTTCCACATCAAAAAGTGATGTTCTGATGCCTGTGTGAAAAGAGAACAAAGAACACAGACATAAAGAGAAATTATACAATTGCCACCACACTCTATTGTGGAAGACTTTTATTCAAAAAACTAAAGCGAACATTTACGGCAACCAGGAATATGGGTCAAAATAAGAAATATTATTTGTGTCTATGTGTGAGCGTGTGTGTGTGCTTATTAGTGAACGTGATTGCCGTTTCAATTTGTCTGCCATTATTAAATCCATTACAGCAAAAGAATGAAGGGAATTAACCTGTAGATGCAGATGATGGGCCAATTTTATGACCAAAAAAGCAAATATAGTAAACGGATCTTGATAGCAATTTGCAATAACAAAATGATTGACGGAATCGAAAACAAAAATTAGATCATCATCGAGAGTAATAACGGACCCATTTTCAAATTAACCTGTGTATTATTCAGCGGTTTATAAGGAGCTTGAGCCGTTTATTGCCATTTTTCAAAAAATTAAATCATGAGGCCATTGTCTTACATAAAATGCTCACTATGAAAATGATGGCAGTTCATTTGGTTTGTAATTTTTTAGTACTGATACTACTTGTGGGGCAATAAATCGGCTTAAACAAACTGATGTGAAAAACATGGAAAATTGAGAAAGTTTGTTTGATAGCGTCTGGAATAGAGAGTCATAAATACATTGTTGTTGTTGACCCAGTACAAACTTTGCCTATGGTCAAAAAGCAACCGAAACCGAAACGAAGCACATTCATCGCAAGTTCGACTGAATGTCATTTTTTTTTGTCCTAAAATGATCTCCAGGTCCTGAAACGGATTTTTAGCCTATTAAAACCGTTCTAACACTTTTTGACATTTTTTGACATTTTCTTCGGAAACAAGAACCAATCCAGCAAAACGGCTGATGCCATTCGATTCGCCGTCCCCGAATTGACAAAAATCAGCCGCCAAAACACACGCCCAAAAAAAAATGTTCAAAAAAACTATCACAGTGTTATTAATTGCACGCAAATATGTGTAAATTTCTGTAAATTGAATAAATCTGTAAATAAAATAAAATAATTATTTAATTTTAAATGCGGATAATTCCCCAAATCCCAGGCTGACCGTACGCCACTGTTCGTCTTTTTTTATTTGGATGACGTTTCAATGAGTGAAAGTCGATTTGAATAAACGAAATTGATTAGAATAGCGGTTGTATAGAGGGAGCGACATGTCCTGTACCCTGTACACACCGAATAATAAAGTGTCTTCGATAATTCAATTTCGAACCGTTTCGGTGCGGTTCTAAGAACCGATAAAAGTTTCGAATCGAAAAAATTGATTGCGAACGGGGAAAATCATCGTTATTCGGATTTATTTTAATCGTTTACTAAAACAGCTGGATATTGAATAGTTAAAAGGCTGATGC
The DNA here is from genome assembly GCA_000149185.1 of Mayetiola destructor. NCBI lineage: Eukaryota > Metazoa > Arthropoda > Insecta > Diptera > Cecidomyiidae > Mayetiola > Mayetiola destructor. The sequence continues at coordinate 13,033 of GL501439.1, forward strand.
AATTTCAAGTGAATGTATCGTCATATTGCACATTGAATATTAATGAAGCAAAATTTAAAGAAACAATAAAAAAAATTGGAGAACGAATATAAATGCGAATGATAAAATGCAAATCATAAAATTATCATCACATTTAACAGTGTGATCGATAATCGATTGGTTCGGTTAAAGTCACAAAAAACTGGATTTTAATGAATTAATGTGATTTATCAACGTCATTTTCATCTCAGTTTCGTTAAGGCATCGATGAGTGAAGAAATATATTGAATATCTGAAAATAAAACAGTAAAACAACGGGTGTTTTACAGACAGGACAAGAGGCACAACAGTAGGCATTTACCATAGATTTTATTCGATTGAAAAGTGCAACATAGAACATGCAACACAAAGATGAAAACGAACAGATGACGGACTTTGGCTTCCCAAAGACAAAACTTGTTTTGGACTTCATGCATTAAAGTGAAACAACCTGTTTGTATGTTTGTTTGCTTTTTTCTCTTCATTTTTATGTTTGAATAAAATGATATCTGTAATTTGAAATAGAATGTTAATTTCGCCTCCATTCCTATGCTAATGATAACAATAATAATGCGACATTTCCGATCGTCATGCCAAAGTTCGTCAAATGATATATTTGAATGGCACAGAATGAAAATGGCCTTTTTCAAAAACTGCGGAAGATAATCCCAGCATAAAATAAATGCGTTATCTTCCGCAATTTCGAAAAGGACCGCTTTCATTCTGTGCCATTCATTTATATTTTTGTTTGTTTTTCTTTTTTTCTTGGAATTTTATGATGGTTTTTTCCTTTCCCCAATCTAACCAAATTTTCATCATCACTCAACAAAAGTGCATATTATTGAAATCTTTACGATCTTTGAATGGTCCCCAATTATTCGTCGACGCTTTCGCTATGCTCGAAACCTGTGATGTTGTTTTAGCCGGAGCTTTGGCCGCTACATGTTTTTGCAATGCCAAAAATCCGTCACGTTTCGATAAACCATTCGATGAATAGCTGCCAAAGTTTGAGACGTCCATATTTTCCCCTTGAACCATTTCGAATAATAATGATTTTATGTATGTATCGTTTTATGTATGCCAAACACCAAAAATTCCAATTATTATGATTGAATGCAATGAAAATGCCAATTTGAAATTTGCAAATTTTTTTTTACGGTCGGCTCACGGAACGTATTGAATTAGCGTTAGCACATCCAATTCTAAGCAATTGCCGGAATTTCCAGTGCGAGATCCTTTGCGTGATCCAAGATTTTTGTCCAATCTACGAATGGGAAAAATTCCATTGTTAAAAATTTGCCTTTTCTTCTTTCAAATTGGATTTGGCTTCAAATCGAAAAAATGAACATCACAAAACAAAACGAACAAAACGACCAAAACTTTCGACAAAACCATAAATGATATATGAAAATGTAAGCTTACCTCAAATTCGGCAATACTTTGTATTTATCAATAATATTAACGAATATCATTGACACCAAACTGACCAAGTCATGTACAATGATAAAATAAAATAAATTATTATTTTTTTTTTCAAAAAAAATATTTTAAAATTAATTTCGAGACGGTTATTGAAACCGATGCTTTTTTCGGATTGTAAGAGACAGAGATAAGATGGTCTCGACTCAAATGATATGAATTGACTGACTTGATACTGAAGACGATATCGGTTTTTATATGATTTCGTCCCCACCCAATTGACAATCGCATATGCTCAGAATGTAGGAGAAGTGGCAATGTGCCATATCCAACGTTTCGGATCTTGTTCACACAAGCATAAATTATTAATTGATTTAAAGATGTCATCGATACGTATGTTGGAGCGTTGAGTCACTATGCTAATTTTCCTTGGATCTACGACCTTTCATGAGATCCTTGTTTATGTTAATTGTATGGTAGATGGAAGTGTTCGGTCCGGTGATGGCCAGTCCGGAACCATTCACTCATTAAGGAAAATCACAGAAATTTTGTTTGAATATCAAATGCTTGCATATTCCATATATTATTATTATACATTTTTATGGATGTTTTTATATGATTTCACTTTAAATATTCATATTTAAATCTAAGGTGCTCCTTGCCTACTATTGAATATCATCTAGCTACCAGCCACATCCATTGTGAATTTATATTGAATGCCAATTTTGTTGCATTTTATTTAGGCTCCAGTCTGAAGTGTTAAGCTTCGTACTTATCGCACGACGATAATTCTATCATTAAAATTTTAAATTTATGGGAAAAAGAGTTCTATAAGAAAGAAAAATTTATTATTTAAATTATCATATCTCGTATGATGATGACGACGATTGACACAATACAATACAATTCAACACACGCACAATCAATATTCAAGTCAACAATATCAGTGTGTCTTCTTCTATTCTAAATCTTTTTTGATATTTTGTTGTTGCTGTGGTTTAACCGATTAAATCAGTCTCAAAATCATGATGTCGGTCACGTTTTATCATCAAAACTAATCAAATGTTGATACCCTAGACTGAGAATACAGGTTGTTTGCCATTGATGCGCATACATAATAAATAAGATTTCTTAAGATTTTTTCCACGCATAAAACATTTCCATTGGTTTGTTGATCTGCTTGGAAAAAAACGGATGTTGAGAATTAAATTAGTGTTCATTTTCGAAAGTAATCGGGATAATTGAATTTGGCCCGTCACTAACTTACCTTCCAAAACTTTTCGTTCACTTGCTGAAGCGTTTGATTTCCGTTCAGTATCAAAAATTGTGATGGTTGTGGTGCAATGTAAATGCTACAATTTTGAAGCTGTTCCGATCCAGGCAATTCAGAATCCAAATCAAGCCGAAGTCTCATGCTCAAATATCTGCTCAAATGTTCAACTGTATTCCAGAAAAGAATTAAATTGGATTTGAAACGTTTTTAAATATCAAATAGTGGAAATCATTAATTTACCTGATGCATTTGCTGTTGTCTTCAAATATCGAACGGAATTTTCTTTGAGCGCCTTTATCAATTGATTATCACTTGAAATTTCAGTTGGATGGGGTCGAAATATTAATTCTATTTCATCGCTAACACCCAATTCGGATGTGCCTTCACCTTCTGTATCCAAATTGGAATCGTTGCCATCGGTGCGACTGTAATCAATTTCACTGTTACTTTCTGATTCTTCGGAACGTTCGGATGCGGTTAAAATGGAACGAGCCCGTTTTATTTTGCTGCCCGTGCCACAGCTACTGATATTCGATGGTACTGGCGACGGTGTACTACGAACCGACGGAGGATTCGATGCAAATCGTTGATTTGTTGAACCGGCCGCCAATGAACTAGTTGTCGAACCTTCATTATTTGAACCAGCATCTGTGTTTTGATTGACCGTTGATCCAGTATTTGAGCTATCGACATTATTTCGTGCATCGCGTGCATCTTGTTCCATTTGTTTTTTGGTGCGTTGTTGTCGATTTTGTGTTTGTAATTTAATACCTTCGGTTATCGAATTAACCAATGCAACTTGTGAATGGCTCTGATTAAATTTCGCCAAAACACGTTCCTGATGTGCTTCGTATTCATCGCGACTCGGATATATTTTAGCAATGAGTAAATCAAAATTTGGATCAGGTCGTAATGAACGTTTTGAAACAAGTTTTTTGCGGCATGTTGGACATTCTTTATTGCCCGAACGCAGTGCCGTTATGATACAATCCGAACAAAATCGATGTAAACATTCCTTGGTTGTCATTGTTTTTTTCAACATATCCAAACAAATTGGACACATTAATTCACTGTGTAAACTGCGTGGTGATACCGCTATTTCGGTATCGTCGGTGATTGCCTCTTGTGGTTGGCGATTCAATTCGTACAATGATAAATCCCATGTTTTATTTTGTAATGATTCAATTGATGCCATTTTTATTTGATTGTTTATATGTTTACATATATGTTTAATGGATGGTCATCGAAGTCAATTTTGTTTTTGTATGATAATAATAATTTGTTAATATTGTCAATAGCGAGCTGCACAATACTTTTCATGTGAACCAAAAATACACAATGCCGATTTCTGTTTATTACACTTTTAAGAGTCGAATTGATGAAAAAACAGTGTGCTTGGATTTATTGATGAGAATTTTTTTTTTTTGGAAAGTTAATTTATCTATCCAGGCTAATTTTTGTCTGCATGAAATGGAACAAAGATGCTTTCTTCACAAAACACATAATCGTAATTGTATGCGTGGACTGTCAGTTTGCGGTTTTGTTGTATTATGCCTCATAACGGAGACACAAACCGAACGGTTCACCGTTTGACAGCCGTTAGCGCCATTTTTAAAGAGCAACTTTTTCACGGTACAAAATTTCATTCTGTGACGGATCAAATTTCAATATGATTTGCAGCATGTCTACATCATAAACGACATTTCGATTTGACTTCCGCATTTGCACAAAATATTTCACAATGGCTCAGGACAACCGATCGGAACAAAATTTAAAACTGGATATTTTCGTGGTGAATGTCACAAATCCATTCAAATTTCAATTTTATCGAGCCTCATCCAAACTATGTGAACCGAAAAAACTAAATGGATCCATGATTGACATTTCGCCGGCCGATTCGGTAAGATGGATAAATGTCTGATTTTTTCCTATTTTTCGTTTGTATTATTCTATACAACTTATTCTTTTTAAGATTTTCTAGTATTTTGGCTCAGCATGCACTTCATTTACAATAAATCTCGCTTTGGATCTCCTTTTACCTCTTTACGCCTTCTATAGTATCAAGTAGTTTTTTTGGTTTTTTTTTGCTTCGAATGTTCATCAAATGGTCATTTTCCAATGGATTTAGGTTTACGATCCAATGCATTTGCTCAACAATGTAATCGCATTAGAATGGACAAAAGATGCAATCGAAATCTTTAAAAATCTGGTTACGGCTCGTGAATTGGCTTTCGAAATTAAAAACAAGAAAAATAACACTTTCTATGGTAAATTGTATTTAAAGTTGTCACATGGAGAAAGAGATGTATCGGAAATAATGGTCGAAATGGGCAAAGCCTACGACTCAACAAATCAATTGACGAACACCATTGATCCATTCGAAAAGGAATATGCTAAAGCATTTCCAGATGTTCAACAAACTGAAAATAAAATGTTGGAAATATCTGTCCCAGAAGAGAATTCAATGAGTGAGGTCGATTCGTCATCATTATCATCACTCACTTTAATATCATGCAATACGATCGAAAAATTGGAAACATTTGCAAGCGATTCTTCAGATGATTCCGATTGGAAGTCAATGCTGATGTCTGTTTGTAGCGATGACAGTGGAAAAACAGAAGAGATTGGTGAAGCGGCACCATTAGTGCCCATGAACCATAATCCGAATCAATCCGATGGTATTTCTTTGAGTGATAACATTGATACCATTCCTGCGTATTTGCTTGAAGACGACATAAGTGAAATTGGTGCCGAAAAGTATTCTGTTCCCCGGAATGGTTTTTTTTTGGGAGAAATGGAAGTTAACAATGAAACTAATGCGATGAGAAAACTTTTAAAGAATGCAAAACGATTGGACAGCACTTTCAAGTTGCTATTCGCACCGATGGAACAAAGAGAACGATTAATGTTTCATCGACATGTTAATGACCATTTCAAATGGATCAGAGAGCACAAAATTAATCATATCCAAGAAAGAATGTGGTCAATCATCTCTAAGGGGACCGCTAACAATATTCATATCGTTGGCGATACACATTATATTATGTACCTACCCCCGATTTGTGATTCGATTTATGTATGTTTTTAATATGTAGCTAATAATGGATTACAATTCGCACTATTCTGGTCATTTCACAGCCGTTTCAATTACAGCGATATAATGAGAATTTTCCATGGAAAGGCCCAGAAGCATTAATCGTTGTATCTGACACAAAAGAAGCAAAAGAAATCCATGAATTCTGTTCAATAATACTTAAAACGAATGCGGTCTATCTGGATTTGAATACACCGTCCGATAAATTATCCATCAAGGTGAAAATCTATTGATTTGTTTATGTTTTACGATTTTTTTTTATGGAATTATGCATTTATTTTATTTACAGGATGCAGGAATCCGGAAATGTGCCATTCTAATTGTTCGCCTGAATCGTTTAGCTAATTTAATGGCGATGGGTGACTTCAACTATTGCAAATATATTGTCATTGATGGTGTTCACAGATTGTGGGCGCATGAAAGGCATTCGTTAGCCGAATGGTTGAAGCGAAAACGTGAAAAACTTCCTCGTGTAAATATTCTTTACATCGCATTTTGTGATGTTTGCAGATTATTTTGTCTTATCGATTGTTATATGAGATAGTTGTTTTTATAGTTTCAGATTCTCACATCCAAACATTATGTAGAGGTGTTCGAACGGAGTTCAGCATTGCTGGCCATTCAAAGTTATATGGATGGTGTTGTGATTGCTGGCATGCAATTAACTTTGCATCCATCTACCGAATTTGATCTATTCAATGTTATTGGTCAATGTGCGGTCGTTAGCACAAATGATAAAAATAAAAAAGATCTATCAGATCGTCTTCGCAAATTTCGTAGGTTTTTCGGAATTAAATTCTTAATTTTGCAAAACCAAATGGAATCATTAATTTCTATGTTCCAGTACCTAAGGCAACATTTGATTGCATTTCATTCTACACCGATAAAGAAATACAACACGATAAGAAGTTCAATTTTAAGGTGTTGGTACACAATGGATTGCCTGAAAGTTTTGAAATATTCGAACAACGTTTTGCAATATCGGTCGGAATATTGGAACGGTGTTTTCAAATAAACAGAGAAACGAACAAATTTGTGAAATCCTTCATTCTGATGAATAGCGAAGAAGTTACATGGACGACCAAACAAAAACAAGTTCTCGAAATGTTAAGAGATCGCAACATTCTGCCAAATCCATGTCCAAAACAAGTAAATATTATTATGATAAAAAAATCATTTGTTTGTAGAATATTTGTGAATAAAATCGATATTTTTTCACATTTGCATTGCAGTCATTGGTGCAGAAACTAGGCATTCGGTTTAGGACCAAAATTATGAAAATCGAAGTGGTCTCTGTATTGACACCAGAACAATATCAAATTCAATGTGAATCAAATACTGAATCTATCGTTCGATTATCAGATATTTCACCCAAATTGAAATTTGGCTGGGATTCTATGGATTTGTTTCGCGTCAAATGTCTATTATTGAGTCACCCATTTTCAGACAAGCAAATAGAAGCCTACGTTTACATTGATGGTGAACAAATTTTGGTTGATGATATGCTCATTCATGAAAGTGGAAAAACAATCTGTTTGAAGAAATGGTTACGCGAACAGGAAATTATTCGTTAAAATTCCAACAAAAATGCCATCTATCGAAAAGAATGTAAATCAAACTCATTTCAAATTCAAATAAAGTCGAAAAAAGATCGATTTTTTTCTTAATATTAAATTTATATCGGAATTGTTCGAAGGCCATTTAATAAAACCAAACAAAAGATTTGATTAAGAATTTCCATCGTTTTTTTTTCATTGAAGAAAGCAAAACAAACTAAAGAGCATTAAGGCGACAGAGAGAATGAGAGAAAGATAGAGAGTGAAATAGATAAGAAGAGAATGAAATGGACCAAAATACGCATGTAGACTGATAGGATTCAGAACATCATTCTACATGGCGCCAAATTTATAATATCACTTTGTCGTACGATAATGTGGAAAAAAAATGATAATATTCAGTCTTTAGTGAGAAAAATCCGAAACTTTATGCTTTGCTTTCTACTCATGGTCAAATATATGTCAGAATTATTCACTATCTTAGTAAATACATATTTCACTTTGTGAATCTCAATTTTAGCGTGTGTCACAAAATGGAATTCTCAAACCACAGTTGTTAATATTTTTATACAAAATCAGAAACATCACAGTTTTAAGTGGCTGGCATAGTAATCTATTCGATCATCGGCAATTTATTCTATTCAATCTTAAATAATAATTATCATCGCAATAACAATGCACCAAGTCGAATGCATTGAAAGACAACAAAAGATTAGAACAAGAGTGCAATGAGACAGGGAGAGAGAGAGAGATGAAAAAAGAAGAAGAAAATAAGAAGTATTAAGTGAGCACCGAGCTCCGTATAAAGACATCATTCTATGCAATTGAAAAATTGAATGTTTGAAATCATAATGGGTGTGCCTTGACAGTGTGCGCGCTCGTTTTGTTTGTGTTATTCTTAAAACTTCTGGATTTTCGTTGTTGTTGTTGTTTTTGTTGTTGTTAGATTTCGTTCTTTACTCGGCACAATATATTTGAAGCCATATGCAACTGAATAGAGTGCGAGTGCACACATGCGCACGCTACACCATTCTTCGGCTCTTCCAAATGGGATATTTTGGTGTCGATGAAAATGTTTTTCTTTCAATTCTAAGAAATGATCGATGTTAAGATGCCGTAACGATCACCAAATGGAAATTATTAACAAATTTACAACAATTTGTGGATATTTTTCCAAATCAATTTTATTCGATTTAGCCGAATTGTTGTGTACGCAAAACATTTGCATGGACGACTTTTGGTAAATCTTCAGGCATTAGAATAAAACGCAACTGATATATCACGTTGATTCTTTTTAATTTACAAACACTCTCTGCGTCTATCTCATTTCATGGTATTCCATGCATGTATACACAGCATACAATGTGAACGAATGTATGAGTGTTGATTGTTTTCGGGACCGTTTTTTTTTCTCTCGCTCATATATCAACACAACATTTTGAGCTGTGTACCATACACAGAGTACGGTTCGAATGCACAATGTTCAATACAGTCAAAGGCCGAAGGTTCAACAATGATATTCTGGTTGCCGTGTGCGCGCCCTTCGTTCTACATCCAAAATAATATTGTTGTTGGGTTTCTTTTTTGTTATTCTGCTTTCTCTTCTTTTTCATCCATTTGTCGTTTTATGCTCATATTTCTTCCGCATACATCCAGATAACAACGCATTTCACTCTCTTTCAATTTTCACATATTTTTCTCTTCCTTCTTAGTTTAGACGGAGCCATACGGCCGTGTTTGACTTGAATACGATTCAGTGTGCTTACAGAGTTCGTTTATGCCTGTTCGGTACATCTATTCCGTATCTAGAATTTCAAATTAGAGAATCTAATTCGTTTTGTATTTCGCAGTGTGGAGTGAAATTTTCCAGAGAGTGAGAGATTCATTTTCTGAAATTCGGGATTTAGGGAAATTAGAAGAGCGCAATATTTTTCGCAAGGAAAATAATTCCAATCATTTATTTATGTGGTATGTGCAATTGAATAATATGAACGGAGAGAATCCATGTATTTGTGTAGATTGATTTGTTATGAAAGAACGAGAGAAAAAAAGGGAAAAATTGAATCAAAAAAAAAATTGAGCACGACACAGCATTCAGAGAAGGGACCAATAGCAAGAATACAAAAAAGTAGAAGAAGAAGAAGAAGAGAGAAAAACGGTGAACCATTCGATTCGTTCATCTAACGGAGTTCGTATTTTTACAATAGTTGCTGTTTTTTCGCCAAAACGTTCGTAGGTCAAAGATACACACGCTGATTTATGGCATTTAAATCGTTGCTCAAAGTTAAAACGAAACAAAAATTCGAAAACTAAAACCAAAACCAATTTTTCGTTTAATTAATTTATTGAATCGTGTTCAAGTGAAAAAATTATCATTTAAGAAAACATAATTGTGGTTTGTGCTCATTTGAGATATCATTTGTTGGTTGTAAGAGAAGGAAATTATAATAAAGTTTCAAAGAAAATCGAATGTATTATTTTGAATATTTTTTCTCACACACCTTAAAAGTTCAGCAAATTCAGTATTCAAATGCAAAATCCAAATCTCTTTTCTTTGAATAGTAAAATTTATAGTAAAATCCACACATTTTAAGAGTTTTTCTTTTCGAATTGAATCGAATGACCGCATGAAATTTCTAAAAACAGCAACACTAAGAAGACAGTGAGAGAAACAAGAAGAAACCAAAACGCATAAAGAATTATTCATCATTATTCAATTCATCGTCTCTCTCTCCCCAAAAATATGATTATTTATTATTCAACGAGCGTGCATTTGAATTCGGTTGCGTGTTTGTTTTCGAAATTTCCATTCATAGTTTTCGCATTATTTCTTTTCATTTAATATTTTATTTGGTGGTTTTGAATATTATTATCATCTGGTTCCGATTGCCTACTGCATACTGCTCGTTGCCACAGTTTTTTTTCTCTTTTTCTATTGAATGCCGTCGTTCAACTACTTTTTATTATCGTTCATCGTTCACTTACAATTCCGTTTAATATCAACGAGGAGTTAGCTGTTGTGGTTGTTGTTGTTGTTGTTGGCGTTGTTTTTTTTTTGTTCATATGCTATTTTTCGTCTATCATTTGCATTGTGCCCATATCCAGCGTTGATCATTTCAATTTGGGTCGTCTCTCTATGAGCCAGAGTCACACTCCGTCAATGTGAATGCAAAATTAAAACCATGCCACTTTGATTGTTTGCTTTATTGAAATATACAATATATATATCTCTTTACGTACATTCATCATACGTTTGTTTATTGTACACTGTACACAGCGGTGATTCAATTCAATTCAAATTTCAACTGTTTGATTGCTTGAAATTGAGGTAGCAGAGAACTAACCGAATATTTAGATGTTTGTGACAAAGATTTAACAAATGTATAATATTTCATATGAAAATAAATTTGAAAAAAAAAAATCAAAAACAAATACATGAAGGCATACACACAGTCTGCTACACACACACACACACACACACACACATACAAGTGCGTGCGGATTTTATTTGTTTAATGAACTCCAATGAATTATCAAACAAAATTTTTAATCTAGAGCACGTCATTTCGGTTGACAGTGGTTCTCGTTGGTGTGAGAGATGTGTGTAACATAAGTACTGCAAATGCTGCATAATTATCAAATAATCACATTTAATAAGTTCAATACATTTTTTCCCCTCTTTTAATGCATCCTTCTCACATTTTTTACATTTTGAATTCTTTTTTTTTTTACAGTTGGCAAATCAATTGATATTGACAAAGAGTTTGGTGTTTTTTTGTCGCCTGGTGCTTCATAATCAGTGTCATTTGGAAATATATATATATTTATAAAGAAAAAAGTTAAAAGGAATAAGAGTGCATTTTGTGTGTGGCGGTTACCACGCATTTTATGGACACATAACAAACAACCAAATCGATCCAACAACAAAAAAATCGAAAGACGGATTTATTGAATTTTGTATTCATTCTTTGATTTGTTTGGTTGTTGTTGTTGTTTTTTTCTCCATTCATTCAATAAATACATTGAATAGCTCGAATTTCCGTAAGTGAAATATAAGAGCTGTACGATTTAAAAAACAAAACAAAACACAGCATTTAAAAAGAAACCGAAGAACGGGAAAAAAAAATATATTCATCGAAATGGGTTTGTCCGGATGCTGTTGCTTGGTCAAATATCTTTTGATATTGATAAATTTCCTATTTTGGGTGAGTGCATTTTATTTTTAAATATATATATTCAAATTGATTATTTAAATAAAAGAAAAGAATGGATGAGGTCAGCCCAGGGAATATTCGGCATTCTGATTTCTGATGGATCCTATCATGAAAGCCATCGAACAAAATAAGATATTCAATCATCGCACGGCCCACTGATTTCATTCGAAATATTTGCTATAAAATGAGGATATGTTTGTCTATGTCTTTCAACGCAATTGCATGTGCTCCAGACATCGAGTCAAAACAAAGTCAATGAATGAAATTACCAAGAGATGAAAAGAAAAAAAATTGTATAAAGAAAACTATAAACACCAACATTACTGTTGTTATTGCGTCAAATGTAAAAGAATGAAAAATATGTTTTCCAATCCACAGAATACAGAATGAACGCCCGGGCTACATACATCCTATACATACATGTAAATCAGCTCATCTACAAAACTACACGTGATGAGAATCCAAGTTACGAAAATAACACGATCTGAACATTTCAATATTTTCTTGATATTTTTCATGCGTATTTAGTTAATGATTTAAAGTTCCTTTTGGATTTTTCTCGCGCTCTTTCATCGTTTCACGTTGCCCTCAAACATGTTCTTAATGTGAGTTCTTACTCATTAATGCAACGTCTGATTCAAAAATCGTTCAGTTGACTGTCCCTAATGAAGTTAAAGAAAGCGTGAAACGAATGCTGACATCAAGTCATATGTGTTGTGCATGTTTAAAAATATACAAAAATATTTTCTCGATCTTTGGTTTACAGTACGGCTTCTCATCAATTTATAATATCAATCGTAATGGAAAAATTGAATGTTCAATTGAATGAAAATAATGGCATTCTGGAACATTGCATCCCATTGGGCCAAGCCATAAGGACCAAATCAAAACAAACTGATTGCTGAAGAAAATATTCCAAAAGAAAACAAGAAGAAAAAACAAAAAACGAAAGTTTTAATATGCATTCATGAACAATAAAAAGCGTATTGTATGCATTTAATTATATAAACAAAACGGAGATTTGTAACCAGTCGTCGTTTCATGTTTTTCTTTCGTTTTGATTTAAACTTTGTGTCCACATATTCTTCACTTTCGCTTACATTATGGGTGTGTTCGATTGATATTCATACCGTTTTAAAGGGTGGAAATTGACATTTACTTGACATATTCTCAGTTCTTTATTCTTCAATAAAAATACGCAAAACAAGATCTATCGATAATAATAGCTAATGAACGATTTTTTTTCTCTTTATGTTTCGAATGTATTTTATTCATTGTAATGCATGTAATGTTCATTGAAAGCGCCCTTTCAAATTCATTTCACATCGCATCGATAACAACCCCGGCAAATTATCTTTCTCTTTCTTTTCATTTTCCTGATTGAAATCGTAAAAAAGCAGTGATCGTTTCCATTCGATATCTATAGCCATTCGGAAAATTTGTCGGGCTTTCCGTTTGACACTGTTGCCAGGCCGATATGGCTCATTATTTATTATCATCGATATGAAAAACAGCACACTGTTGTCAGCCTACTATCTAATAATGAATTTCCGAATCCTTTAAATTGACAACGATTCATCCATCAATAATATAATTATTTGGTTTAGATTAGGAAGTTGAAGGCGGGAAAAAATGGACGACAGCTTAAAATTCAGAATAAAAAAATGTATGCCAAGTTATAGTATAGCATGACAAATGCCAAATGG
>GL501439.1:73293-90002 GCA_000149185.1 Mayetiola destructor
AACAATTTAAAAAGGTATTTTCGGCGTCGAGTTCAAGGTGAGGAGTCAATATATTTTTTGTTCTTTCTTTTGTTTTTTATTTTTTAGTCACCATCAATCACATTTTGAACAATATGGAACGATCGATGGCTCTGTTAAAATTAATGGCAAAGATTATGCAATACGGACGAGTGGACTGCGTGATCATACAATCGGAGCGAAAAGAGATTGGAATGATTTCCATCGTTATGTTTTACATTTTATTTATTTAGAAAATGGAAATGCAATAACAGTTGGAATTATATCGATGCCCATTTTGTTCACACGGTAATCCATCTAATTTAAAATGAAGATATTTTATTTTATTTTTGTTTGTTATTATTGTTTTCAATTTTTTCTTTCTTTATACTATAGACTTCTTATCGGATTTGTGACTAAAATGGCAGATAAAATGAACCTACCGATTGATAGCTGTTCAATTGATTTAAATGAATTCGACGTTCATCATCCACCAGACACTTATGAGTTCGATTTCGTGGCAGGTGCGTGAACAGTTGTTTCATTTCACCTTTGATAACGATCAATAATCTTTCACTAACTCAAATTATCTTACTATCAGGTCATGATTCATATCGTGTGCAAGTTAAATGTCATACAAAAACTAAAGTTCTCATGGGTGAACAGTTGGAATGTTCATTGTTCGAGACATGGTGTGATTTCAAAGTGAATGGCGTCAAAGGTTGGGGAGCCGTTGAATGGCAATATCGGAATGAAATTTCCACAACTGAATTGTGATTAGTTTCTGATTGATTTGATTTGATTTTATCATCAAATGGATTTCTTTATTGAATAAATAACAAATTATTGAAAAAAAAATAATTTCAATTTTTTTGCGATACTGAATCAATTGAAAGCATTCGAGCTTTCGGTAAAAAAACCTTCCATAGCCTCATCTACCGTACTCTTGACCAAATCCACCATAGCCTGTTTGAAATTAAAACAGAATGAATTATTGAATTTACGGGAACTTTCTGCAGATCTACATATGTTGTATGGGAAATAAAATAATATACCTCCCGAGTATGGTGAGCCCTGGTAACCACCATATCCACCACCGCGATAATATCCTGGGCCTCCTATTTGATTACCATATCCTTGGCCCCCAAATCCTTGGTTCCCAAATCCTTGGTTCCCAAATCCTTGACCGCCCAATCCCTGACCGAACGTTTCACGGATAAATTCATTGGCTGCAGCATTCGCGGCGGCTCGGAAAATGCCACCCTGTGCGTGAACACTTGTAAATTGTTGGCTCAAAAGACTGATCGCCAAAAAAAAGACCACCGACTCAATAGCACTCTGTAAATGCACAACAAGTGAAAATATATTCAACAAACTGGCATAGTACAATAGGATTAATTTCATCGCAATTAATCGAACACAAACCTTAAACATTTTGCTGAAATCACTTTCTGAATGAATCAAAACGAAAATGAGTTTATTTTTTTTTACTTATTTAACTAAACTCAGTTAGCCAAGATCGAATGATGAATGATTACATTTTGCCATCGTGCATAGTTTATTTATATAAAAAGTCATGCTGACGTTAGCCATGGGAACGTGAAGCGAAGAATTGTTGAACCTTTTTGGGTATTTCTAAGCTGAAAAAGTCGCATATCATTCTGGAAGGTTAACAGCATTATGGATTTGCGGATCGATAAAATAGACGAATAATTTCTCAAAACGGAAGTATCAAGAAACCGCACATCCATTTCATGTTCACATCAACTGAGTGAATGAGAACCAAAACAGTTCCGCATAATCTTTTCCGTGTTATTCATTTATGTGGAATATTTTGTGCAAAATAGACCAATAAAAGTCTCGTATACATAGAGAGTTGCCGCCGAAAATATGCAAATTTATTCGATTTCAATAAGTTTGATGAAAATAACCGGTTCATCCATTTATGATTCGTCTTTCACCATACTAAATGAAATACAATGAAGCGAAATTGCGTCACATTTATATTTTATATTGTATTTATAGGTTAGAGGTATTATAATTGATTGATATGTAGTTTCTCTCTATTTATTTGGTATACAATATACGGGCAAAAACACTTTTATGATTCAGCTTAGGGCTATTCTTAATGATCATTTCAATTAATAATTCCAAGTTTCAATATCAAGTGTGCCTTGGGTTCAAAGTTCCAACTAAGTGTCATTCTTATGCTCTGAAAATATATAATAAAGCTAAGATTATTTCAGAAGTTCATTCGGATATATTACAAACAATTTGCCCAAAACTTGTGTCTTGTGTTCATTCATTCGCCTCTGGACCCGAAAAGTTTCTAATTTAAAAAATCTTATCCAAATGTTCAATGCGACGTGGAGATGGCGCTCATTGCTTTGATAATAAATGAACTCATTTCAATTATTTTTTACTTTGTATCGATATCAAAATGAAACAAACCTTCGAAAATTTCGATCATTCATCTTTTAAATTATTTATATTTCATATTAAATTTGCATTTCGATGCCATCTATAAATCGTGTGTTTAGTGTTTATCAAATGTCAACTTTCCAAAATTGTATGAAAATTCTTGTCTCAATTTGAAGCTTCGTTTGACACTTGATCTGTCATGTGTGTTTGACGCGGGAAAGCATTGCATACATTAGATTCAAACTACAAAACAAGTGAGTGCAAACAAGAGATTCTTTTAACTTTAATAGAAAAAAAACAGTACACAATTGAAACGGAAGATAAGCGAAATCGGTGTTCGAGTTTATTCAAATTCATATTTTACAATCGATAAATTCATTTTCAAAAAGAAAAAGCAAATCAAAAATGTCCGGTGTTAAAGGAGTCGCAGTAAAGCCATCGCAAGCATTGAACTTAGGTAATAAACATTTTAATATTTAAAGAACATTTCATTCGATTGAACTAAGACATTCGGTAACAATATCAATTTCAGATGTTAATCAGCAAAAGAAGTTCATTCAATTCTACAAAGGTTTGGGTGAGGTGAGTTTAAAGAAGAAAAAAAATATACACGAAAAAGAAATTTAAATTGTACAACTAAATAATGAATTAGTGGCAAGTTTTATGAAAATTTTTCAATTTGAGAATATTCAGTTCATCCAATAATGTGTCTGGCCTTTTCCTTCAAATGGCCCCAGAATCCCTGAGCTGATTCCTCCTTTGACGGCTGAAAATTGACAGGCACAAAATAGTGAAATTCAAAATCATTTTCAATCAAAGTTCAATTCAAATTCGTATCCAATACCTTTTCTTGATCGATAATTGTTTGCTTAGTTGAGTCAAAGAGACCAAAGTTTTTTTCAGTTACACCAGAGAATCGTGTACTTGTTGGTGTTTGTGAACCGATTTCTATTTCGGCCAACGGAGACTTTTGAACATTCTAATATAGAGAGAGCAAATTAATTTTACTACATAACCAATGTTCGAATTGAATCGCATACCTCAGATGACTGCGAACGTGTTTCTTGTGTTCGATCAGCATCATTCACTTCGGTATCAATGCCAGTCGAACCAGATTTACGTAAACGGCTCAAAATGCCATCATTCACTGGAATCTGTGATGAATGAAACAAATAAAATCACATAAAAAAAGAGAAGAATTCCATTCGATTCTTTTCAAATATATTCAACTCACGTATCCCGTAGATTTTTCGTATGTTGTTTTTTTATGATGATATCGTTCTTCATAATCCGTTTGTGGTGTTGGCACAGCATAAATAGTTTGCTGTTGTTCACTTTCGATTCGTTGACGATCGGTTACGCTTGTGTATGACGCTAACGTTGACGCCAATGGAGGTCTAAATGTTGGCACAATTGGTGGCCTTGTGGCCGCCTGTGTTGGACGAACCGCTGGTCGATTCGGACGTTGTGTCATCTCCTCCGAATCATCATAATCTTCTTCGAATGTTTGTGGCGGTTGATCGCCCCGATTTTTGCTAATTATCTCTTTGCGTCGATTGTTTTTGTTGTCGTCGGCCTTATCAATATCGAATGAATGACCCGGTGTTTCGGGTTCATCCGTCTTTGATGAACTGTATTGTGTGCTATCAAGCTCAATGTTATTGAAATAATTATCATCGACGATGCCATTCTCTTTGTTTGATTCTTTTCCGATTTCATATTGTTCCGTTTGATAGTTGTACACCCATTCGTGTCCACCATAATAGAAAACACCACTGTTTATGGTAGCCCGGCACTCTGATTCGGTCATCGTCCCGTAACCAATACGCTGCAATTGTTCGAGCAATTGACGAACACGTTTTTGATATTCTGCTTCACTCATTTGAATGCGTATAAATTGTCCGCTTGACATATCATATTCATATCGATGACCACCAAAAAAGAAATTACCACGATTGATAATGTTTCGTTGTTCGGCAGCTGTTTTTTGAATTCCCAATCGATTTAGAATTTCCTTCAAACGTTCAATGCGATAATTAAATTCACTTTCGGAAAGTTCAATGCGTTCAAATTCACCAGTTGATGGCTGATAAACCCATTGATTTCCACCACGTAAAAATGATCCCGATACTATTGTTGAATTGCATTCAATTTCACTCATAGCCGGATAACCTAAGTTTCTCAACAATGTTTGCAAATGTCGATAGATGGTTGCATATTCCGTATCGGTTATTTCTTCGAATTGATCCGCTTTTCGAATGGCCGTTGCCTCTCCAGTTTCTGTATTGTATGACCATTGATAGCCACCACGAATGAATGTGCCCGTCGCAATGGTTTCTTTGATTTCTTGTTCAGTCATTTGGCGATAGTTCAACCGTTGTAATGTTTCTTTTAATTTGTTGGCAATGTATTTGTATTCTTCTTCGGTAATTTCAACTTTTTCATAGCGTCCAATATCGGCATTGTATCGATATTTATTGCCATCACGTACAAAGTATCCCGTTGAAATGGTGTGATTGTATTCGCGTTCGGTCATCTGATCGTAACCAAGTTGAGCCAATTGCTCTTGAAGGCGACGCAAAATTGTACGATATTCTTGTTCATTGATTTGTAAATCTTCACCTTGTTCCAAAACGCCAGTCTGTTTATTCAAAATATATCGGTGTCCATTTATTATCAAATATCCAGTGGCAATAGTTTGATTGATTTCTTGATTGGTCAATGACCAGCCATGTTTATTCGATTCATCAAGAATGTTATGCCTCAATAGGTGATATCGTTCCTCATCAACATCTTGACGATGGTAGGCCCCCGTCTCTGAATCATAATTGTATCGTATACCATTCTGAATGAAATATCCATCTTCAATGGTTCGATTGAATTCATTTTCGGTCATTTGTACACCGAGTTGATGTAATTGATGTTGCAATCCGCGCAACAATGAATGATATTCTTCTTCGGTGACGTCAACACGATCGGCTTTTTCATATCGGCCATGATCTTGATTGTACAAATATTTATAGCCATTATGAATGAAACCACCCAGTGAAATTGTTGTATTGTACTCTTCATCGGTCAAACTTCCATAGCCCAAACGACGTAATTCTTGCTGGATACGATTCAATCGTTCCGAATATTCATGATCCGTGTATTGAACGGCATATTGATTTGCGGGCTGTGGTAAAATCTTAACCGAGTGTGTTTCCTTAATTGTGGTGATCGTTTGTCCTGGCCGATAATGAACCGTTTGACTCTGTTGATTTGTATCATGTTGACTTTCATTGAAACTTTTCACGCTCGATGTATGCGTAAAGATCGGATATTGGGGCTGATAAATCGTTTTTTGAATATCTTCATCTTCGGTTTGAGTAATAGTTTGCTGTGTTGTAAGATAATATGGCCGTTCATGTTTATGTTGATCAATTTCAAATTGTTCTTCTTGGGTCACATGAGTTTGAGTAACTTGGGGCCGGAAAGTTGGCCTCTGTTGATATTGTCGATCGATTTGCTCTTCCTCTGTGTGTACAGTTTGAGTTACTTGAGGCTGGATGGTTGGCCTTTGTTGATATTGCCGATCGATATGCTCTTCTTCTGTGTGTACGGTTTGAGTTACTTGAGGCTGGATGGTTGGCCTTTGTTGATATTTTCGATCGATATGCTCTTCTTCTGTGTGTACGGTTTGAGCTACTTGAGGGCGGAAAGTTGGCCTTTGTTGATATTGACGATCTATTTGCTCTTCCTCCGTGTGTACAGTTTGAGTTACTTGAGGCCGGATGGTTGGCCTTTCTTGATATTGTCGATCGATATGCTCTTCTTCTGTGTGTACGGTTTGAGTTACTTGAGGCTGGATGGTTGGCCTTTGTTGATATTGTCGATTGATTTGCTCTTCTTCTGTGTGTACAGTTTGAGTTACTTGGGGCGGATGGTTGGCCTTTGTTGATATTGTCGATCAATTTGCTGACTTTCTTCTGTGACATGGGTTGATATTGTTGGACTGATTGGAATTATTGGACGATTTTCATATTGGCGATTGCGAACTTCAAGCTCATGGAATTTCGTATTTGAATCGATAACAACGCGGGGCCGATAATTTGGTACATTTTCCGATGATTCGCGGAAATAATCATGAACATCATGACGTGTAATGGCTGGAATGGGTGCCGGTGTAACAATTTGAACATTTCGAATGCTCGAACTATCAACATGTGTTTTGTGATTTTGTTGATTGATTGTACTGTAGATTTGTGGTCTTTGACGATGCGATTCACGTTGTTCATTGACCAATTTGCGACTATATGTGGTCTGTGTTGGAATTATAATTGGAATTTGTGGTGCATGATGCTCTTTTCGTTCGTGTGTCTCTTCAACATGATAGCTGGATCCACCTTGGACAATTGGAGCCATATAGCCAGTATTCATTTGTCGATTGCTTTCGACCCGCCGATTAAATTGATTTTGAAGATTAAGACGTGGAAATAGATTGCCATAAATTTGATCACTGCAATTATTATTATGTGAAATCACTGTTGCACCATGATAAACAGTCACCGGTGTCGGATAAATTGTATTTGTGTTATGCTCATTATGATGTTCTTCAACCACTTTTTCGTATGAATTTCCGGTAACAATTGGCTGTACATATCCATAGCTTTGCGATTGTTGCTGAAATTGACTTCCATGGTTTTGTTGTTGCTGTTGTTGGCTCTGATGGAATCGATTCGATACAGATTGTAAATTGCGTTCGAATTCCGAATGATGTTCTTGCTGAACATCCGATAGCCGTTCAGCAACTCGATTTTCAAACCAATTCGGTTGATTCACTTGGGTTCGTGTCAATTTTCCTGTACGCAAATCATGAACAATTTGATTAGTCATTTCACGAGCCAAAATATCCAATTCGGTTTGGGATCGTCCGCTTTGACCAGGCATAAAACGACATTCAGTTGTACATGAAACACCATTTGCTACATTTTTTGCTGTATAGCTGCCCGTTGAAACATAATGAGCGCCAGCATTTCCATTTGTATTCGAGATTGCTGTATTCAATTCTCTTCTCACGCGATCGGCTATATTAAGATCAGTTTGTCGTTGCCCATTTCTCAGCTGTGTGTTTCTGTTCTTATTTAGTTTTTGTTTTGTTCAATTGAGAGAGAACATGGAAAAACAGAAAAATTATTACATATTATTTATTATTATTATAAAATCATCGATTTGTGAGGAAGGAGCGCGTTAGTGATTTAGGTCATGAACAATGAGATGATTTTGTTTGACAGGCTCTGCGCACTCTCTATCTATTTAACGATTGCCAATAAATCATTGAAGAAAAAATAAAAGGGCACCAATGTTATATCTGATCGTGTTTGTTTATTTTTTGTGTGACTTTTTTCATCTTATTTTGAGCAAATTTGCGATAACTACCTAATTGACAGACTCAAAAAAAACCCACCCAATTACTTCGCTTCTTGGCACTCGTTTCGATCGTTCGAATTGATACGGGTGGTGTTCATCCTTTGTGGGATTTGTTATTGCTGCTGCTATGCTGTTCACCAGTAGTATATTCAATAAAATGGCAAATAAATTGTTCATTATCGGTTTTCGACTACGTTTTGACCCCATTTTTGGATTCAAAGCGGAGTTAGTCTCCTCTCTCTTTCAGACTGTCTCTGCCTCGACCCTTTCTCACGATTTTGCTGGATTTGATTGAAATTTTGAAAACAAAAGATGATTTCAATTTTTAAGAAAAATTATTAAAATGAAATTATCAAATCAGTAAACAGAGGCACACTGTGTCACAGTCCATGTAGGAACGACAAACAAGTGATTTTTCACTATTAATTCACAATTTTCCGAGGAATTTTCAATACTCAATTCATTTTTAACTTTTGTTCAACAATTTAATTCACACGTTCCATGGAAGAAGCGACCAAAAAAACGGATGACAAAATAGAGATGAGTGTGTCTCATCATTTCAAAAATAAATACTTATGTACTACCGTTGTAGTTGAAATGCGTGGATCGCTCGAATTTCAATTAAAGCAAAATTTGCGACATTTAAATGAAGCACAGAAAAGGAATCGTCTGAATTGTAGCACACTTTAAATCACACTGAATTGCTGTAGTATGTTATCGTTTCGCTTTGAAGATTATATTTTTATAATTTCAAACTTCCACACACATTCAATACCGAACCGAACTCTGCGTATTTTTTTCTTGAATTTGTTTCCTTTTTGCAGCTTTTTTTACTCATTCGGATCGATCCTGTGTTTGTGTTTATGCTGATTTGGGAGCGTTGAGGGCACAGGGTGATCCGTATCATCTATCATCATCCGTTCGAATCCATTCACAACTTCATATTCTACAAAAAAAAAAAAATGATAGACAAAACATGCATCATCGTTGTCGTCGTTGGCTTTGCCGTCTGTATAAGTTATAAGTTATTTTTACATGAATTTATCACACCAAAAATTTACACCGATTCAAGCATCGCAAAACAAAAATCTAAAAAAACAGACTATAAACTAAGATTGATTGTGTTCAGAGAGCTTTCGTTGAAATGTGTTGTCATTTCACACAAGATTCGATTTTCACTTCGCGGAATTATTATAAAATAACAAACATTTTGACTGGTGAAGTTCGAAGCAATATGAATAACAGAAAAAAAGATTTTCACCGAAATAAAAGATGAATGAATAGCGAGCGATCACGTTGAGTGATGACGTGCGTTGACAGCATCATAAATTATGAGCTCATTAAAATTTTAGAAAAAGATTTAAGTTGGCAAAGAATGTTAAGATTGTTTGCCAGCATTTTTTGTCCGCTGGTTGAGATTTATGCATCGTTTAGAATTCATATCGTGCATCAAATTTTTTCAATTTTATTTTCATCATTTTCTGTTTTCTGTTTCATTTCCCATCACAGAAACCAGCATCGACAGTGCGATTTTTCGATCGTAATGATTACTACAGCTTACACGGTGATGATGCACATTTGGGGGCCAAAATAATATTCAAATCAACGGCAACCGTTAAGAAAATGGCACCGGATGGTACCAAAGATGCCGTCGATTATATCAGCCTTAGCAAAGGAAATTTTGAAATTTTGTTGCGTGATTTGTTGCTGGTGAAAAACTATCGAGTTGAAGTTTACACTAGAAAAGGACAATCGAACGATTGGATTTGTGAATTCAAAGGCTCACCCGGCAATCTTATTCAATTTGAGAATTTGTTGTTCAGCAATACCGAAATGGTGGTTGGTTCATCGATTATTGCCATCAATCTGAAGCAAGTTGGACAACAAAAGGTTCGTTAAATGATCCTCCACTTTACCGAATAAATTGACAAAGAAATTTTTTTTCCTTTCTTCAGCAAATTGGAATCGCATGCATTGAACAAAATGAACGTCTCTTTTCGGTAGTTGAATTTGATGACAATGATTTTTATGCCGAACTAGAAGCAACCATTGTTTTGCTCGGTCCAAAAGAAGCGATTCTTCCATCAAGCGATGGTGAATTCGCAAATATGGTTAAATTGTTAGAACGAAATGGTATTATGATCACCATTCGCAAAAAGATCGATTTCAATCTGGAAAAATCGGATTTGGTACAAGATCTGAACAATTTACTTTATTTCGAAAAAGGTCAACATGAAAGCGCAAACTCATTACCAGAATTCAAAATGTCATTGGCCATGTCATCGTTGAATGCTGCCATTAAATATTTGGATTTGGTATCGGACGAATGTAATTTGAATCGATTCAAAATTGTTCGATTGAATTTAGATAGATTTGTGCACTTGGATGCAGCGGCTATTTCTGCTTTGAATTTGTTACCGAAACCATCAACACCGATCAATTCACCAGCATATCGATTGCAAAGCATTCTGGGTGTATTGGATCGGTGTCAAACACCCCAAGGGCACAGGTAGCAAAGCTTCTTTTCCGTTTTTTCTCCCCAAAACTCGATTAAAGTCCTTTTATTAATTATTATTGTTCTTTTTTGTTCTTCAAATGCCGTGCTTTGCCCAGATTGATGGCCCAATGGATCAAAGTAAGTTATTATATTACTATTTTTGATTTGCAGCAACCATTGCGAAATGAACAGTTGATCAGAGATCGTCATAATATCGTGGAATGTTTGGTGGACGCAAGCACAACTCGTGCCGACCTATACGAAGAACATTTGAAGCGAATGCCAGATGTTTTGGTAAGTTACATAGATGTGTCAAGTTTTCAATTAGATATTGCCGATTGTGTGTGTGTGTTTTTTTTTGCTATCGTCATCATCATAAAAACAAAATATGAAATATTCGTTTTCAGTTGCTGGGCAAGAAACTGATGCGTAAACGGGCCACATTACAAGACATTTATCGTTTATATCAAGCCATCATTCGTATTCCAAAAATAATTGAATCACTTCAAGAATTGGAATGTGTAACGATTAACAATGCCATTTGTGATCCAATGAGAGACGTACTCAATGAATTAGCCATGTATAAAGACATGGTGGTCCAAATAATGGATATTGATGCGATTAGAAGAGGCGAGTTTCGAATTCGAGCATCATTCGATCCAGAATTGGGCGAACTGAAAGAGACCATGGACACATTCGAATCAAAAATGGAAAAACTTTTGGCAAAAGCAAAGAGTGATTTGGATTTGGATAATGTCAAATTGGAATACGTTTCACATTTGGGCTATCATTTTCGTTTAACGCTAAAAGATGAGGGAAATTTACGTAAAAACAATAAATACCGAATATTGGACACTGTTAAAGGTGGGGTGCGATTTACAACTGATGCACTGGACCATTTGAATCAAGAGTTTTTATCGGCTCAAGAACGATATGACGACCAGCAACAATCGATTGTTGAAGAGGTTATTCGAGTGGCTTTGGGTTATTTGAATAGTTTTACACGTTTGAATAATTCCATTGCTGAATTGGATTGTTTGCTTGCATTCGCTGTGGCTGCCGTATCAGCTCCAACACCATACATTAAACCAAAAATGTCAACGGAATCGGTTCGAACTTTGAAGCTAAGTGGAATGCGTCATCCATGTTTGGAGCTGCAAGAAGATGTCACATTCATTGCGAATGACGTCGAATTTCGGGATAATGAAACAAATATGTTCATTATAACTGGTGAGTATGTGTTCCACAATCAGTTGATTGTTGATCATATATTATGAATTTACTTTCGTTTTATAGGACCAAATATGGGTGGAAAAAGTACTTACATACGTTCGGTTGGAGCGGCCGTTTTAATGGCTCACATTGGAGCATTTGTTGCATGTGATGAGGCTGAAATTCCGTTTGTTGATTGTATATTGGGGCGAATTGGTGCCGATGATAACATTAACAAGGGATTGTCTACGTTCATGGTTGAAATGATCGAAACAGCCGGAATTATTCGGGTATAATTATTATCATTATTGCAATTCGAAAATATACAAAAATTGAAAATTGTTATTGAAAATATTCGGAATAATTTCATTCTATTTCAGACAGCGACATCCAAATCTCTTGTCGTAATCGATGGTAATTTCATTTTTTCAACCTTTAATCAATCGAATACGTTCATTAATAATATAATAATTTTGATTTAAATTTTTTTAAGAGCTTGGAAGAGGTACATCGACATATGAAGGCTGTGGCCTCGCGTTTGCTATAGCAGAGTAAGTATGATACCCTAATCTCGTTTTCAAGCATTTTCAAAAAAAGAAAAAAAAACTCACCGAATTAAATCTTTTTTCATTTGAAGGCATTTAGCCAAAGAGACACGTTGTTTCAGTTTATTCGCCACCCATTTCCATGAGATTTCAGACCTTGCGAATTCGGTGCCGACCGTTAAAAATCTCCACATGTACGCTGAATCGGATAATAATATGTTCACACTTTTGTATCAAGTTAAACCCGGTGTTATTGATAAGAGTTTCGGTATTCATGTTGCCAAATTGGCAAATTTCCCGAAAAAAGTGATCGACCTGGCTGAAAAGATTTATGAAGAAAGTGAAGATCATTGCTCACAGTTGAAAGATGATGAAAAAGCAATTTATCATTCAGTCATTGATCGATTGACTTCCATAGATCCAAGCAAAACAACTGATGAAGATATCACCAAAATAATTGCAGAAATTCAAGACAGCGTTAAAAGCTCCAGCAACGATTACTTCAAAGAAGCATTTCGACAAGTGTTTGCTTAAAATCAATCAAACGATAGAAAGAGGCTCAAGCTATGCCACTCTCGTCTGCTGTCTGCTCTATCATTCCAAAATGAAATAAATACTCAAAACAAATATTTTTACACAATTTTCATTTATTTTCCATAAAATTTCTATCAAATATGAGATTTAGGATATGAGTTATGTAATTTATCGTTGTCCCACAGAAGTGTATATTGATATTTCAAAAATAAATTAAAAATCAATCGAACAAAAATCGCTTCCGAAAATTGTAATTTTTTTTTATTTATATTATTATATTTAGGCTGGATGTGCTGAAATCATCGAAAACGTTTCATGACTTTGAGAATGGTGGGGAGGGGGAAGGGAAAGCCAAATTCTAGATTAATAATGGTTTTGCTGTGCTTTGCTTTAAAATACGTACGTAAAAATGTTTGATTTTAAACGATTAACACGTTTCAAAATATCTCACATGAACTCTATTACTTATGAATTCCGTCAGTTGCATTTTACATTCTGACGATTTATCGTTGCTTTTTTTTCTGTTTGCACTTTACTTAGAATATTTTTTAATTTATGTTTATAGTTTACTGAAATGATACTAGACTGTGAATGTAATCAGTTTAATATAGTGAGGAAAATTTTTATTTCGTTGGTGACGTCACCACACAAAAACAACAGAATCGATTGAATATAATAATAATAAATGTTAAGAAGTTTAAATTACGGGAATGATGACGAAAATTGTAAATTGTTTTTTCCTCGAATATTTTCTCAAAAAATATGTAAATATATGTTCTAAATTGAATTAGAGAATATTTTACGTTACTGTATATGTTAAATGTTATTTATCATTCATCATGAATTTTTCGGCTCAAAGATAAACATAAACTGATCGTCCAATGACCGAATGCTTATTGTTTATGAATTTTATTTGTTTGATGATTTCGATGCTCAATTCTTAGTGTTTATAGGATTATAAATGTCGTTAAACGGCTTCGTAATTTCTACGGAATGCACTATACAAGCAAAAAGCATAACCAAGACCAATAATCTGAATCAGTCCGATGCCAACGCCAACACTGGCCAAAATAATTGATTTTTCTTGCAAAACATCCAATAAGACCGGTTCGCATCCTTTATCATTAGCATCAATTATGGTACAGTTTTGCTGTCCAATCGATAATGTCGTACAGCATTCTTTTGGTAATGTTCCATTCCGGACGATCCAATCGTTGGGTCCATGTATACCGCAACAGTGTAACTAAAACGATGATTATACAATGGTTTATTCATTTTTTTTTTTTTTTGAGTGAAATAAGAATAAAGTTTGATGCTAACCTCGGATTGAAGAAGTTGCCATGCTTGTTGATTTTGTTCGTATTGATCAAAAGTTTTGTTGAACCCTTTGTCCAAAATGTTTTTCAATTGATCGTGTTTTGTATAGCCGAGGATTCCGACACCAATTTCAACTAAGAAAATGACAATCAACAAAATCGAAAACTGTAACGAAATGGAAAGAAATCGTTTTTTTTCGTTTGGTTTGGTTTTCGTACAAAATACAAAATCAAATTTTCATTTTCAATTTTCCGGTCGAATGATTGCGACACTTACGATGAGAACCATGCATGAACTTTCTTTGATCGCACCGCAGCAGCCAAAAAAGGCAATCAAAAATACAGCACCACCAACGACCATCATAATTACTGGAGCAGTCCATAGGCTATCTCCTGACGAATCAAATGAAAAATGCATTTTTAATAAACGCCATAATTATCGTTCATGTTTCATAATTTTATAGTTCTTTTTAATATTTTGAACTTACCAATAAACGGCGAATAATGATTGTACGCAAAGTGAATGACTGAGCCTACAGTTAATATTGCGATGCCGGTCACCTAAATAGATAAATTCCCATCACAATTAGACACAGTTAGTTTTTTTTGTTTCATTCTCGAATTTCGAAATTCTCAAAATAAACCTACAGCGAACAATAAATTGAATAAGAAAACTGAGTATTTAGCACAAGTAACGCCGCAGTCGCCCATTTTGAATTCAATTTGGTATTTTCTGTAATTGAAAAAGAAAAAAGATTTGTTAGCTATTTTCGTTGTTCAACTCGCAAAAGAAAGTAATTTTCTATTGCTTGCTTGTTGCTCATTTAAACTGATTGTTATTATTTAATTAGATTGAACAATTGCATTAAACTACCAAAAAATTCTACTCGAATTA
Source organism: Mayetiola destructor (assembly GCA_000149185.1). NCBI lineage: Eukaryota > Metazoa > Arthropoda > Insecta > Diptera > Cecidomyiidae > Mayetiola > Mayetiola destructor. Next base: position 88,120 of record GL501439.1, read on the forward strand.
TAGGATTGAAGCATAGATACAAGCTATAAGCGTGGAATTTTCAACAATAAATATGGCAGATCCATTAAGATATAAATTTGAAATGGCCAACGACCTACGTTGCTCGATTTATACATTTACATGTATTTGAGCCTTTGGTATGAACTTCATATGAAGTCAGGTCAACTGATTAACCCCTCAAACTAATTCAATTTATTAATATTTTTCTCCTCGTCATTTGTCCGCGGATCAATTGAATAAGTAATGACAATCTTGGAATGGATGTACCAAGAATAGTCAATTAACTTTAGAATGCTGACGAACGGAGTCATTGTGCGGCCGACTAAGATAATTATGGAATATTTCAAAATTGCGTCGTAAAATATTCAAAATAGTCGGCATTTAACCGTCACGTTTTGGGTAGAACATTTTGACAGGCATTTGATTGCTGCTTCAAATTAATTTCATTACTCAGTCCAATGCGTCAGTGTAGCGAGTCCCTTTTCTTTGAAATGTAAATTGGAATAACCAGTTCTTAAAATGAAAAATGCCTTTTATGAATCATTGATTCGAATCGATCAATTTTAATCGCAAACCAAGACACATTATTCAATCAAAACCATTGCACATCGCAGTAAATCCAATAAATAATATGTTATATTGAATGTGCAGTTCATCCAACGGAAACTAGGACATTTACGGACACTACATGAGTTATCATTATGGGTAGTCTACGATTATTTTAGATTAGAACTTTTGTTTTTCATTTCACCACACTTTCTATTTTCTATTCACAGCTCTATGGAGAAAACGAAACTTATAATAATCGAATCGAACGGAAAACTAAAGTGCATTTCAATGTTTTTTCATTCCCCTCTTTCTCAAATTGTGTTAGTGTTTGTGTAATTTCATAACAATAGCTCGAAAATCGTCGATGTTAACCAACCGGACGTTGATGGTGGAAATGCCATTAGGAAATTGTATGATTGCCGTATTCATTAAACCAGAACACAAAATGCTTTCAATAAATAAATAATTCATAATATCATGGCATATATGTATGTGTATGTCATTTGTGCTATCCCCGGTCACTAACTTATGTATGCATTAAGGATATTGAACTGGCCTACAATATGGCGCCTCACACATACAATCCATAGTTACGAAACTAGATAAATTTGTGAAATGCAATTAAGTTTTTCATACATGAAAACCCACAGCCTAAAAAAGAGATTCGGAATTCTCGATGAGAATTGACTTCATTATTATTCATTGAAAACGTAAAATACGCTCAAATTGCATGTGACGATTAATATTGTCATGTATATGTTATTACTGTGACTGTGATCAGACCAGTCATTGGTTTGGTTGGTTTTATGTCTGTTTGAATTGTTTGAATAATAATATTGTCTCACCTGTGGTTATATTTAGGAACAGTCACCATGTGAGCCGTTCAGGAAAATCGCGTGTTCATTTGTGTTTACATATTTCAGTTATTATTATTATTATAATAATAAGAGATTAACGCCATAGTTATTGTTTCAAAAAAAAAAAAATATTTGTTTCGATATTATTTTTTGTTATTATTATTCAAACAAATGTAATAAATAATTCTGATTGAGTGCGTCAGTATTCAGAATTGTTCTTCAGGTAAATTAATGCCATTCAGCCGATTCGCTTTGCTTGCCCATTCGATAATAAAAGTAAATCGCCTAGGTGACATCGACGGTGGTGGTTAAAAATAATAAAATACAAAAAATCCGATTTTGAAATCGAGAACATGGGGTGTGCTTCATATTCATACCGTTCCCTACTCTGTTCCATATGTGGTTTATCGAAGCGTTTTATCGTTGTTTTTTTTCTTCGTGATTCATTTATGGAACTTTTCGTGCTCAAATATTGTT
>GL501439.1:119221-129362 GCA_000149185.1 Mayetiola destructor
ACACACACACACACACACACACACACACACACACACACACACACACACACACACACACACACACACACACAAACCCACACCTTCGAACCACCGAAGAAATGAAAAATCGAGTCCTCATTTTCCCCTTTTCAAGTGTTTTTTCGTTTTCTCATGTCCAAAGAGCAATTCAAAAAAAAAGCATAATACCAATTTAGCTCGAAAGCGGTAAATTGTCTCTATTTCGCGCCAAAACACTGACCTACTGAAACCGAAAAAAAAACATGCACATTCATCATAACAATGAAATCGACAAAAGGAAATTGAAATACCGACACCATCGACCGAAACCGTCAACGGTCATCACCATGAATGACGGCAAAAAGAGGAATCCGCATTTAAATCGCATGAAATATGAATCGAAAACAAATTTTCCGCATCATAAAATTTAATGATAAACAAAGTTTCAGCTGATTTCATTTTACATTTTTATTATGCTTTCCATCTGTTGTCGCAAATCATTCCATATATTTCAATGTCATAAAACATACTAAATGAACGCAGTTTCTTCTTTTGTTGAATCTGTTTGAAAGAAAATGGAAAATACAATAAAATTATTATCATCATAGATAGACCAGAAGATGATGTGATGTTTGTTAAAATGCGCACATCGTTCGATAGTTCACGATGCATTATTGTATTGTGTTATTGGTGCATTTAACTGCAGCTATGTTGTATATCTATTTGATAGTGTGCACAACATTGTGACAGCGTATTGAATAGTAGTTGCACACGGTTTATCTCGATTATTATTTTACAAATAAAATGAAATATGGAAATTCTAACAATGTTATGATAGTGCTCAAAAAGGAAAAAACAAAAAAAAATTATAAAATCGAGTTGAATACCATCTCACGAAACCACAATTTGATGTTTAAGAAAACAACAACGGTGGAGTTATTATGTTTGTGTTTCGTTTGGCCATGCGTCTGTGTGTGTTGAAACATCCAACAATTTTTTTCGCCTCATTTTCTGTATTTTGTCTCTTTTTTTTTGTTTCTTTACCGATTCAAATTGTGTATATCATTTGTCATTTGACAAATGTGTAATGTGCAAATGTGTCTGGTAGCCTGATAGCCTGGTATACATACGAGTCGTTTGCCATTTGCCTATTTAAAACAAAAATAATAAACAATTTAACGTGTGCTCGGCCGAGCTCTTGTGCTCTGATGTGCTGATTTGTTGTTGGATTTCATATGACAATGTTTAAACATGATTCGAATATCATGTTCGTGTATTGCATGCAAACGTGTTTTTGTTTAATTTATTTCTTTTATTTGTTGTTGTTGTTGTTGTTGTTGTCTCTTCGAACTTTCAATTCGTTCGTTTCTCATGGCTGTTTAGGCGAATGGTGCGAGAATTGGCATCGATATTCGTGCATACATTCATACACACAAATACACATAGATATATCGAAGATGTAAGTAAATAATAAACTCTAACTATTGAAGCGCGTATGCAATATAAGATTCTAGCTGAATGATATCAGTTTGCTTGCGATGTGCGGCTATGAATTTCATTATATATTTCATTTATTTATGAATGTTGTGTGTGTGTGCGTGTGTGTGTATTTGGTGATCTGTGTGTTTCTTTTTCTGTCGGCTATTCGTTCTCGAAAAGGAAGAGATTTTTGCTTATTTTATTTATTTATTTTTTGTTTTTTTTTGTTTCGAACATCCAACATGCGCATATTATTATCGCTTTTGCCATTGACTCCTCTTCATATATTCGCTATTTTATGATTAACATTGTATGTTTGTTATTAGTAATTTTTATTCATTTTTCTATCTATTATCTCAATGGTTTTTTACCCTGACCCAAAGCCGAAGCCCAAAATGTGACACCCAAATATCGAACACTATTGGTACTTAATTATTCTATGTTGTTTTTATTGCTTATAATATGTCAACAATGTTGTGCATATCCTCCTGCAATAATAAACACACCATCAGAGACTTAATTGTTATTTTTATTGATGAATTTTATGTGTTGTCCAATCGCCTTCTCTTTCTTTAGTACTTTAAATGCCTTCGCCAGTTTATTATTATGTTTTTTGCTTAGTATTGCACTTTTTTAAGAGCTATCACTTTTCAATTTTGTTCAATCCACATTTTGTCAACATATTATGGGTTACCGCTGTTGTCATACCAATAAAATCGTTTGTGTCCGTGTTTGTGTTCATTCTATTAAATCAATAAAATCCTTTCGGCGTTCAAATGAAACAATGTCTCGATTCATCCACAATCCATACAATCACTGATTCGAATTCCTTTCTTTAACTAATATATGTTTATTTGCTCCAAAATGATAATCCGTCCATTTAACGATGATATTTGTCAGTTATTTAACAACAATCAACAATTTCAAGATTTGTTTTGTTTATGAATTCTTTTGAAGTATGAATGGCCCCAATGAATGAATCCAATGTATTTTAGTTTATGCTATTTGACAATTCACTTGTCCACTATCGTAAACAACAACTTATAAATAAGAGCTAAAGTTTAAATCCAATACATTCAAAAGCACTGCGAATAATGTCCATTGGAAAATTGACAGTCTCATAGTGGTGAATTTCCAATGCTTGGAATGATTTCATGAAATACAATGTACTGCCATCTATTGAATCAAAAATGATTTGATCACTTTACTGTAAAAATGAACGTTGGTTCGTTGGAAGTCTTCTATCATTAATGGGATAATCACCGATTAGAAGTGTTTGATTTTGTTCAGCTGTTATGTTCAAAACCTGTTGCTTTCGATGAAACACAAATTTTCGACACCGACACAGGATGGAAGCTGTTTAGTGTACCTGTATGGAATGAAACATAAACAGAAGATTGCGAAAATTCAACCAATATTTGACATCATAATCATAAATAAAATCGGCCTATGCCATTGCCACGCTTGCTATATAATAACGACTCCAAACGAACGCCATAAATATAATTGACGGTGAATTTTTCGAAATGTTATCACTTTCAACTAATGTGAATTTAGTTTTGGTGTTTGGTTCAATGTTTCCATTGACGTTTTGAATGATTTATTTTGGCTGAGACACTGAAAGTACTTTTGACTGTTGAGTAAACAACAGTTGAAAATTAAATTTTTTATTTTTTCAATTTTTCGCCGATGACGTTAATAGTCGGGCTGGTTATTAGTTAGGCCATAATTTATAATCGCTCACGGAAAATGGACATTGTTTTTTTCTTTCTTTCTTTCTTTCTTTTGCATTGGAAAAACAAGGTATAAGAAACATAAGATAAGTTCGATCGATATAGAGCAAGAGATTGTATAATTATAGAATAGTGAATGCTGTTGGCGTTTTCTTCTCAGTGATTGAACCAAATAGACGAAATGAGAGAAAAAATTTATTTAAAGAAATCCGCATACGGCTAACCAAATAATAATAATGATAATAATAATAATAATATAACAATTTTTTTATTGCTTTGCATCGGCAATAAATAATGCCACGAAAAACTATTGACATTTATTGAAAAGTACTTAAACTATGAAAAACTTCGGCAATCGAATGGTAATTATATGGTTTGTAGGCGATATATTCAGAAGGAATATAAGAACAGCACGACATCGAGCCGGACGATGAATGAAGTAATTTCTTTGATTATTATTATTGAACGACAGATATGCGGTCGGCAATTTCTTTACTGAAATTTCACAACAGCACAGGTTACAAAATGTTTTATTTATCGGATGCGATTTTAATGTAATCGAATGTATCCATGCCAAAAGCCAAACTATCAATTGAATTGTACGGTATCTGATCGCTATAGTTCCCGGTGGTTGCTGTTGTTGTTGTTGTTGTTATTGTTGTTAGTGTAAATCTCGTTTCCCGTCTCCTTGATTATCTCTAAATGCTATTTAGATAATGGACTTAAACAAAGAAATGATACACTGCTCTAGGAATGGAACATTTATATGTATTTGTATGTATATTGAACATCGAACACCAAACATCGCAACATATTATGCATCACAAAGCCATCGAATAGCAATCACAAAAGCAAAACCCATTAGTGATAAAGAAAACCGATTTCAATTCGAAAATCGAAAATTATGTAATCTTATTAACTGCCGATGCAAAGGTAAAAAAAAAAATACTTCGGCCGATATAAATCAAAATGGAGCACTGACAAAGAAAGCAATTGATGGGATTGTCGGTAAAAGTGACTGATTGTAGTACGTAGAACACGGCATGTGTCAATATCCACAATACACAATTCACACAGCTCCAAATGATATACATAATTTCAAATATTCCATTTCGACAAATGCTTTGAGCGAATTGATTTTTTTCTCCTTTCTTTCTTTCTGAGTTTCAATCTCATTTCACATTGTTTTTATGCAATCGTTAATGTTCGACGTCTTATGTCTTATCATAGCAGTTTTGCAAGAAAAAAAATAACATTTCCAAATTGTGCAAGCCGAATGAACAAGAGACAGTTTTATTCACGAAAAACGATTGCATTTGATTCAAGTGACCAAATGAAACGGATATAAAATAATGCGCGCATGTTGGGCGTGTTAAAATGGTGCAAAGATCAAATTTGTTGTTGCTTATTTTATTTATTTATTTTTTGTTTTTTTTTGTTTCGAACATCCAACATGCGCATATTATTATCGCTTTTGCCATTGACTCCTCTTCATATATTCGCTATTTTATGATTAACATTGTATGTTTGTTATTAGTAATTTTTATTCATTTTTCTATCTATTATCTCAATGGTTTTTTACCCTGACCCAAAGCCGAAGCCCAAAATGTGACACCCAAATATCGAACACTATTGGTACTTAATTATTCTATGTTGTTTTTATTGCTTATAATATGTCAACAATGTTGTGCATATCCTCCTGCAATAATAAACACACCATCAGAGACTTAATTGTTATTTTTATTGATGAATTTTATGTGTTGTCCAATCGCCTTCTCTTTCTTTAGTACTTTAAATGCCTTCGCCAGTTTATTATTATGTTTTTTGCTTAGTATTGCACTTTTTTAAGAGCTATCACTTTTCAATTTTGTTCAATCCACATTTTGTCAACATATTATGGGTTACCGCTGTTGTCATACCAATAAAATCGTTTGTGTCCGTGTTTGTGTTCATTCTATTAAATCAATAAAATCCTTTCGGCGTTCAAATGAAACAATGTCTCGATTCATCCACAATCCATACAATCACTGATTCGAATTCCTTTCTTTAACTAATATATGTTTATTTGCTCCAAAATGATAATCCGTCCATTTAACGATGATATTTGTCAGTTATTTAACAACAATCAACAATTTCAAGATTTGTTTTGTTTATGAATTCTTTTGAAGTATGAATGGCCCCAATGAATGAATCCAATGTATTTTAGTTTATGCTATTTGACAATTCACTTGTCCACTATCGTAAACAACAACTTATAAATAAGAGCTAAAGTTTAAATCCAATACATTCAAAAGCACTGCGAATAATGTCCATTGGAAAATTGACAGTCTCATAGTGGTGAATTTCCAATGCTTGGAATGATTTCATGAAATACAATGTACTGCCATCTATTGAATCAAAAATGATTTGATCACTTTACTGTAAAAATGAACGTTGGTTCGTTGGAAGTCTTCTATCATTAATGGGATAATCACCGATTAGAAGTGTTTGATTTTGTTCAGCTGTTATGTTCAAAACCTGTTGCTTTCGATGAAACACAAATTTTCGACACCGACACAGGATGGAAGCTGTTTAGTGTACCTGTATGGAATGAAACATAAACAGAAGATTGCGAAAATTCAACCAATATTTGACATCATAATCATAAATAAAATCGGCCTATGCCATTGCCACGCTTGCTATATAATAACGACTCCAAACGAACGCCATAAATATAATTGACGGTGAATTTTTCGAAATGTTATCACTTTCAACTAATGTGAATTTAGTTTTGGTGTTTGGTTCAATGTTTCCATTGACGTTTTGAATGATTTATTTTGGCTGAGACACTGAAAGTACTTTTGACTGTTGAGTAAACAACAGTTGAAAATTAAATTTTTTATTTTTTCAATTTTTCGCCGATGACGTTAATAGTCGGGCTGGTTATTAGTTAGGCCATAATTTATAATCGCTCACGGAAAATGGACATTGTTTTTTTCTTTCTTTCTTTCTTTCTTTTGCATTGGAAAAACAAGGTATAAGAAACATAAGATAAGTTCGATCGATATAGAGCAAGAGATTGTATAATTATAGAATAGTGAATGCTGTTGGCGTTTTCTTCTCAGTGATTGAACCAAATAGACGAAATGAGAGAAAAAATTTATTTAAAAAAATCCGCATACGGCTAACCAAATAATAATAATGATAATAATAATAATAATATAACAATTTTTTTATTGCTTTGCATCGGCAATAAATAATGCCACGAAAAACTATTGACATTTATTGAAAAGTACTTAAACTATGAAAAACTTCGGCAATCGAATGGTAATTATATGGTTTGTAGGCGATATATTCAGAAGGAATATAAGAACAGCACGACATCGAGCCGGACGATGAATGAAGTAATTTCTTTGATTATTATTATTGAACGACAGATATGCGGTCGGCAATTTCTTTACTGAAATTTCACAACAGCACAGGTTACAAAATGTTTTATTTATCGGATGCGATTTTAATGTAATCGAATGTATCCATGCCAAAAGCCAAACTATCAATTGAATTGTACGGTATCTGATCGCTATAGTTCCCGGTGGTTGCTGTTGTTGTTGTTGTTGTTATTGTTGTTAGTGTAAATCTCGTTTCCCGTCTCCTTGATTATCTCTAAATGCTATTTAGATAATGGACTTAAACAAAGAAATGATACACTGCTCTAGGAATGGAACATTTATATGTATTTGTATGTATATTGAACATCGAACACCAAACATCGCAACATATTATGCATCACAAAGCCATCGAATAGCAATCACAAAAGCAAAACCCATTAGTGATAAAGAAAACCGATTTCAATTCGAAAATCGAAAATTATGTAATCTTATTAACTGCCGATGCAAAGGTAAAAAAAAAAATACTTCGGCCGATATAAATCAAAATGGAGCACTGACAAAGAAAGCAATTGATGGGATTGTCGGTAAAAGTGACTGATTGTAGTACGTAGAACACGGCATGTGTCAATATCCACAATTCACAATTCACACAGCTCCAAATGATATACATAATTTCAAATATTCCATTTCGACAAATGCTTTGAGCGAATTGATTTTTTTCTCCTTTCTTTCTTTCTGAGTTTCAATCTCATTTCACATTGTTTTTATGCAATCGTTAATGTTCGACGTCTTATGTCTTATCATAGCAGTTTTGCAAGAAAAAAAATAACATTTCCAAATTGTGCAAGCCGAATGAACAAGAGACAGTTTTATTCACGAAAAACGATTGCATTTGATTCAAGTGACCAAATGAAACGGATATAAAATAATGCGCGCATGTTGGGCGTGTTAAAATGGTGCAAAGATCAAATTTGTTGTCATTTTATTCAAAGTTTTATGGCTATAATTCAGGCTGAACAAAAGACCGTGATCGAAATTAAATGGCTCCTGAGCTAAAAATTTATTGTTCGGTTTTCGGAATGGAATATGTGCTCAAAGCTTATATTCCGGAGCTCAGCGAGTATCTTTTCCGGCAATCTTCACTTTCACTGTTAATGAGAAAAAATCGAAACATGTTTTTAGCTTTTTAGTTTAATTCAAATTAAAATATAATCGATGTTACTTGAATCCTTCTGGGAGTGGCACACAGCATCCGTTGAGACAAGTGCATTCAGCCTTATGAAAAAATTGTTTGAGATGTGGCATATTGCCAATATTGGGTAAAGAACCGATAGAACGATTTACATTCGACCAGAGGCTCTTATTAGGATTTAAACGTCAAACGATACACCACCTATTGACTGAATGGCGCGAAACTTACGTTTATATGCATAAATCTGTCACTGGCACCACTAGTATGGCTGCTCAGCGGAGTTTCTGTATAGCGAAGCGTATACTTCGTCATTCAGTCAATAGATGTGATTATCAAACCACGTTCAGATATTCTCCTATCTCGTAACATAGGAAAAAGAGGCTCTGCATTCAACACACCAACCAGTTTCATCAATCGATTATTATTTGTAAAAATTCTTGCACATGAATCGATGTATCATAGGACTCGATCGTGTATTTTAATTTTTATAAAAACTAGTGAATCAATATCGATTCTTTTTTGTTTAGTTTCCATTGCAATGGACGCATGAACTGTTCACCATTCGAGTGTCTCCAGCATTAAGTAAAATTCGTTGTTGCTATTACAATAGTTTGCGCCCAAGCATGTGTGCACTGTCTATGATTATGTCAAACATATTACGTGGTATTTAGTTCGATCCATTTGTTCGGCTTTTGTCGTGTCTTTTCTTTCGTGTGGTTTGCTTGGTCACCAAACCCATTCATTTTTTTCGAACGTGATTGTCGCGTTGTTCAATTGAGAACTTGCAAAACAATCAACCATTTATATTTTTGTTGCAATGCATTTTTCAATCCACTGCCACGCTGCATTTCAACCAAATTGGCCATTCTGATCTTGTGACGGCAAAATATTTTCATTTGATTTCAATGAATAAACAGTTTTTTTCGAATGAATTGTGGAATAGGTTTTTTTTTCGTTTTTTCTTTCGATTTTCTATTCCTTTTTAATCCCCATTTAAAGTTTATTTTCATGTGATTCGTTGATCCGGCCAATAGATTAGGTTGCAATTTGAATTGTATCCGTATATCCATCCATTCAGTTCAATTCTTCACAATGTACAAAGTACACTGGGCACATGAATCATGGATTTGGCCAAAGCTAAAATATGACCTGTGATATTAAATTAACGTTGGTTTGCGCCGCAAAAGCCCTTTATCGTATTTCTTGCTTGACATTGTCCATTTTCGTTTCGCTTTACATTGAGCTTGTTTATTCTTTTTTTTTCATGCACTAAAAACCATTGGCTTTGCCTTTTGTTTTCGATCTCTGCTTTTTTCTATTTTTCTTATAAGTTTTTTCTTGAGTTTTTATTCCGTTTCTTATATTATTTCAATTCAACAACAATTATTCGCAACGGTGAATGTTTATGTGAGTAGATTCTGTTCTTATTGTTTTGATTGTTGATTGTTGTCTGAATGGTATGGATGCCGCTGTTCATTGATTTCTTATTCTTTGTATACAAATTTCATTGCATCGACAATTGCATGCATCGGTTTCATGTTCCGTAAAATGGGCAACAACCGCAGTAGATATGGTGTTTGGTGTATATACATTGACCATTAGATTCCATAATTAACATTTAGTTCTTTCTGTTTTTTTGAAAATAAAAATAATAAAATCGTTTTGCGTACGGCAAATACACCAATGCTACGTTCCATTCTATGTACTGACCGTGTTAGGCATTGTTGAATGGATTCAACGGCAAAACAAAGTGAAACCAATTCTAAATGGTTCGGCTCTAAAACACATCGAAACGAAAGTGTGTCTTGGTGCTAATTTGTTGATGTGCCACACTTCCACCGTACAAACGCCAAACGGCAAACGGTTAAACAATCGATCATCGCAACATACAACACCTTGATATTTAATAACATGCCATTTCATGATTGTGTTTGGCTGTATTGTTTTGGTCATTGTATCCAAATTCGGTTATTCGATAGAATTTCAAACAACATTTTGACGCCCAACATTTAAGATTCATTCTTGCTGCGGTTATTCTTTCGTTGGCCAATTCAATGCAACAATTGAATCAAATTAGCTTAGAATGGCCATCGAAACTACTTTGGCATGGCTAATATTTCAATAGAATGGTCATTTTATAGTTGTATTTTTTTGGAAATTCTTAGCTACACCCAAATTTAGGTTACCACATGACGCAAAGATCTTTCGTTGTTGAACGTTTCAAATCTTGAATCCATTGTTATTTTATGCATTAGGTTAATTGTACTGAATCCGGTTTCATTTTCCATTCATAGTTTCAGTCTCTTAAGCAACGATCTCTTTTTCAAATGTTCAAGTCATTTCCAAATCGGGCAAAAAAAAAAAAATGGGAA
>GL501439.1:192841-220084 GCA_000149185.1 Mayetiola destructor
ATGAGCCGCCGCCAACCAATTTTGTACCGTCGAAAGATATCGTCGATTTCCTATGATTTAAAACTGATTTTTTTTTCCTTTCTCATTGTTGTCAGCCACTTTGTTTTGTGTTTTGGAGACATTAGACGAATGTGCTGCAAAGCATTTATTGCTATTGTTCGCGTGCTGCTGCATGTTCATAATAATCTTCGGTAGGCATTCAGTACCGGACTAGAGAAGAGAGAGAGAGAGAGACGAAAAAAAATTGTCGTGGTTTTCGATTTCATTGAAATCGTGCACTGCTATCGATCTGATTTGAATGAAATCCACGGCCCGAGCTCGAGCCCATGCCCAAGCCTAATCGATAGATATTTGCGAACTGTCAATAGATTCAAACGACACTTTCAATCATTATTACTTACAAACTGCGCAATTGGTAAGAGAGACGGAAAAAAATGCAGCAAGCAGTAGCTAAATAATATGCATCATTGTGAAAAAAAAATTCGGGCCAATTGGTTAGAGAGACAGAAACAGGCATTTGCATGTTTTGTTCCACTTTCCGTTTCTTATGCAACAGAGAATTGGGTCGTTTAACAGACGATTTTTGAGTATTACAGCATTTTGGAATATTATTATATTGTTATTATGCTGGCTGTGGATATTTTAGATGTTTGAAATGTACACACTTCGAGAGTGTATTGAAATGGAGCATATTATTTTAGTTTTTTTTTCATTTTGCAGTTGACACCTTTGAACCGTGCTCCACCGTTTATTTTTTTTTCCTTCTCTTCTTTGCATTTAATTGTGATTTAATGCTTTTTTTATTGTTTTCTATGAACTTACCATCTGAAATAGCGTAGCCATTAAATCTATGTTTTGGGTTTTTTGTTGTTGCGTTTCGTGGGAACTTTGACACATTGCCTATTAAAATTTCATGAAGCATATGTCCGCTATGGCAGCAACAAATAAACCATTGCGGCTGCTTCGATTTGCTTTTTTTCTCTCTTTCCTTTCTATTGATGGTTACATCTATTTATTGGCGGCTGTCGTCGGCTGCTACGATGATGCCCAATACTTTCAACCATCGTAAACATTTTCGATAATAATATGTGGTGATCGGTTAGTTAAATTTATGCTTTGAATCAAATTTTATTGTTATTGTTAACACTGTCATTAATCGATAATGCGGGGCCAAATGTGTAAACGTCTCAATTTAATTGGTAACCATAAAATCATTAATCGAATAACGAAAATTAATTCAAATCAATCGATTTTTTATTGGGCCAATGCGAGAAAAAGAAGAAGAAGACAGAAAAAATGTTGACTTGATCAGATGATTCAAACATTTCACAGTTGGCTGTTTGTTTAATAGATCTTCATAGATCTTTATGTTACATACGTAGACGTTTGATGGACATATAATGTTTACAAATAAAACTATTTGAAGTTTACATCGAATGTGAACATGCTCTCAAAATGGTAAAATTAACTCTTTGCGTAAAATTAACGAATTCAAAAATAATTTGAAAAAAAAAAAATAGATCGTTAAGCTAATGATGCAAAATGCGAATGTAGATCACCAATGTTTGTCTGATGAAATGCACGTCAAACGTCATAATTTCGATGAAGTTCAGTTGGAGATCGGTAAATTTTTTCTCTCATTTTTCACTTCTTTTTTTTCTTTGCAAGTGGTCGACTGTCGACAGTGTCGACACAATTACGTACATTACGTAGTAATGTATAATTGAAGGCACACATTTGAAGATGAAAGACGAAAAATGATGCCAAAAAGTGGACACCGAATGCATTCGTTAAGAAGTGATTCACCTAATTATGTGTTACTTATTCATTTTGTCAATCACACCAAACATATTCGATGGTGGACGATCTTTTTATAATAAGTATTCTGTCCATGGACAAAATACAATTGCGTTTCAGTTACGTATCCTACATACGACGTAACTTCCTGTGGCCAACAAAGGCGATTCGATTCATTTTGCTATTATTTTTTGCTTCTTCTTCTTTTTTTCTTTTCCATTGCCTGCATAACCTCATGTCAGCTCCGGATGGGCAAAACCAACTGTTTTTTTAACATTTGAAGGCTATTCATTCACATTTCTCTCACAGCAAACATTTTAGAATGCATAACAACATGGAATGATTGTTGCGCGCTCTAAATTAAAATAATAACGTATCGATCGATAAATCATTAATCACATTGTATTTTATGTATGGTGAAATACTAGCGTATGTTGGAAACCTCGACAATCCAATTGAAAGTGAACAGAAGGAAAAAAAATTAAGATGAACATTTTACAACTGAATAATTTACATTCTGGCTGTTTTTGGAGAGTTGGTGTGAATAATCATTGAGCAGAACCGAACTTTAACCAATCTTTTCTTTTTAGGCAATTCGCAAAAGGAATAGAATTGGTGCCATTGTGATCGGTCATACAATGGCTGATACATTATTTATAAACTGAAAGAGTCAACGAAAAATACTTTCGAATACTGATTTCGTTGTGAGAAGTGAGAAGATCCATCGATGAAAAGTAAAAGGGGCGATTCAAAAATCCGGAACTCAGTTTACAGTGCAATTTTTGTACACTTTTCTTTAATGGTCTTTGCATTTTGCATGCATATCGTAATGCTTATTACTTCTAGAAAAAAAAAAAATGAAATCAACAATCAAAACAAAACCACAAAAAAAATATTTATAATAACGCAAGCCAAGTGTGTACATGGGAACGCAAACAATAAGAGCTAAATCAAATGTTTCGATCACGAATTTGATGTACTGTTACGGATGTGTTGATCCCATTGCAGTGGCACACAATATCATTTCATTCAACGGAACAGTTCGCTTAGAAAATCATTCATTCATTGATGGACTCTTTTTCTTCCTTTCATTGCCTATCATCTCCCTTCCATTCCTGTCGTCACTTATTCACTTGAAAGTTTATTGTTATTTAATTCGAAAAAGTAGATGAGAATAAAGAAATGTTCGTTTCATATGTCAAACTTATAATAAATCGAAACAATTTATGAATTTGATGCTTTTATAACATTGCAAGTCGCAAATCGCAAATCGCAAATCGCAGGTAGCAAGTTGCAAACAGCACACACTCACACGAAACTCATGATATGCAATGATAAAAGCAATAATTTTAATTTCTGAATATAATGTTCATGTTAAATCATGAATCGTGATTGAAATGGTTGGTATGCACACAATGCATGTTGCACGTTCCACGTGTTTCATATTCCATATAAGTATTAAGTATTGTTGTCATAATCACATCATTTGCATCAATGTCATCATTAAATGAAAACTGCAAATTGTATAAAATTAACTTATATCAGATCATCGTGATCAGAGTCTAGCAAACCATAAAAGCTTCGCCATTCCAACGGAATCTATTAGGCCGGTTTCTCATTTTATTTATCTGACGTTCATTGTTGAAGATTAAAATTCCGGTCTCGGTTTCTCTTAATATATCTTTCGGGCTTTTCTCTCTCCTGATATCAATCTTCTGCAGTCGGCGTATTCACGTATGTTTGCCATTTTTTTGGGGGATTTTTTCTTTATTGAATTTTTGGACTTCTAAACTTTTACTTGTTAGTTGTCTTTTTTTTCTTTCCTCCGATTTCATGTGCGATTCACTACCGGACTTGATCGATCGTGATTTGAAATAATCAACGGAATAGCCAATTGTATATTCATGATGAGTTCACGTGCCCCGAAAATGTTTTCGATTCATTCAAATGTCGGTTAATTGTGGTTTGTGAAATTGTGTTTTTATTGCGGCCACTGTATGTCTCATTGCCTCCATTGTGTAAATATCTACGGTTGTCCATTGTCCATCATCATTCAGAAAACGTTTCGGCCTACAACACTCAGCTTTTAATTGTTGTTGTTGTTGGCGCATGTTTATTGCGAAAACATGAGCCAGTACTTTGAAATATGAAATACCAAAACCCAACACTTGAGACGATTCACAACGGGATCCATTTGTGCTCTCATTTATAGCTCACTTTGTTAAACTACAGAAATTATTGTCAACTCGAGGACAAAATGCAATGATAAATAATTTGGGCCTGATTTCTGGCTTTTCTTTCATAATTTTAACATTCAATTATATTGCTGTTAGCGGGCACAAATTTTTCGGCCATACATCACCGCCTACGGTTCATTTTCACACTAGATTCATAGATTCATAGATAGAGTGTACTGTGTATCTATGGCTCTACGTTCAATGTTCAATCATTTCAAAGCTCATTACGAAAAATAACTTTATTATTTCAGAAGGATTATTGTTTAATATTTCTGTTTGTGTTTAAAATGTCATTAGATTGTGTTTATTTTTTTGCGTCAATGGAGTCGACAATGATTCGTTGAACGATTCAGATGAAATCAGTGCAATACTTGATTTGTTTCAGGTTCGATTTTGAAATTATTATTATGTTCGACGTTCAGTTGTCTCATGTTATTTCGAGTTCAATAAATAGTGATATTCACTTTTACTTTATAATAATAATGTTTAATGTGTATCAGTGACACACGATGCTCGTATTGTCTCCGATTATTTGCTTGTGCACCTACGTAATCATCATTTTCCATGGAAAAGTTCAAATTGTTTCCGAAATATAAAATACGCCTTTCATTCCGCAAACAAATCTCTGAAAATTCGATCGAATTATTGTAAAATTGAATAACAATTTTATGAAAATTGAATTGGTGTTTTTGTTTCGCAAAGAATGTAAATCTGATTAAAAATCGGTGAAAAGATCCAAAATAATATATTTATAATAATCATGCCACGGTCCGCCTTACCGAAAGTAAATTCAAACAAAATACCATTACCGCATAAATATTTGAATTGAAACGTTTAAACGTTCCATTCCAATTTTTCGGCGCAATTTTATATGATTACAGACGTTTTTGAGAGCATTTAATCGGCAATAATCGGACCACAAAAATGAAAAAGAAAGTAAATTCATGAATATAAACTGGTTCAGTTTTAGCATGAATATATGCATCGCATGAGAAACTATTATCACTTCAGTTTTGTTTTTTTTTTTGGTGTGACTGTGCTGAATTTACAAACCAGTAAAAACTGAATCATCCACTGACAACAAAGCACTTTTTCTTTTGTTCATTGATCCAGCGAATATATGGTAATGACACGGGTTAATTGCTGAGCAATTGAAAGCAAGAGCTTACTATTAATGATGATCACTGATCATACAATTATTGTAAATGAATCCAATTCAATGGATTCGATTTTGATTCGAATGATTGACATTTTTTCGCCTTTTTTTCAAATGAAATTTGGTTCATTTATTGAATGAAGCAAATGATACAAATGTTATGATTAAAAAGATTTTCACAAATGTTTGCATGGAACACCAACGAGAATACGCTCAATGTTCATTCGAATCACGATTATTATTCGAATTATATATTTTTTTTTGCATGATTTAACTGGAATTACGAATGGATAATAACAATGCGTCTGCGATGCCGATGATGGCCGTATTCTGTTGACTGTGATTTTTGGAGGTCATTGTTTGAATAACAAAACAACAAACGTATTATTAATGAGACCATTTTTCGCAATAATCATCTCACCATCACCAATGTAACACAAGCGAATGAAATGAAAAAAGTTTTTTTTCATTATGCGACAATGAATTGTGAGCAAATCGATATCTTTAATTTGTAATAAGCCGTCGTCGACAATCGTGACAATCTTTCAATTTGCCTGACATTCGGAAACCAAATTCGGCTACATTTTCACCGAAAAGTTTCCATTTCGTAGATATAATGGCAGTAGAGCTCTTAAATCTTGTATTCATGGATCGCAACCGCGATTCAATTGAAACGGATGCTCAGTAGGTCGAATCGGTATTTGAGTTCAAGACTCAATTTTAAAGCTAGTTAGATTCCAATCATCGTAAAAAATAATTAACTAAAAAATTCATCAATTGAACTTATTGAACCGTATTAATTAAAGCAAAAAAAAAATTAAAAAAATAAAAACAAGACATGCACTCGATTTCCTGTCTAATCGCTAATAACAATGGACTTTTTACTGTTTATCGTTTTAATATCCACATTTTATAATATGATTCTCATTTACCTATTAACATTTTGATTGAATTTATGATGTGCATTCATCCATATCTATTATTAATATCGAAAATTGCATGGATTTCGAATTGTGATTACGACCCAAACTCAAAGTCAAATCTAAACTGTTTCAATTGTCGAATATTGACTATTACCGTTGAACAAAATATTCCTTTGGATTCGTGCAGTTTTTTGTTTTTCACTCAAAATTCAATGGGCTGAATGACATTATAAACATTTCAATAAACAAACAAACAAAAGCAAAACCAAAACAGAACTTTTTTTTTTGCGTTTGTTTTTAAACTGATGACGACGGTCACCATCGCCGAACATTGCCTGACCTTCACGCAATCCCGCGGAATTGTAAGAAAAAGTGAGCATCGTTTTCTAACCTACTTGTTTATTTATATCGGTTTGATGGGCGAAAGATACAATCCGACACGAGTCAATGTCAAAAGTTGGGAACAGCAGCGCCATTAAAATTGCATTTGATTAACATTATCAATGCAAGCGGTGGATAGCTGAAACTAGCTATTTAAGCTGACATTTATCCGTGCTTGGATACAATCGTTGAAACGATGTGAATTGCAGCGTCGATTAACTGGCAAATGGAAGAGCAAAATAACCGCAACAAATTGTGTAGCATAAGTATAAATCACTTGTGCCTTTAAGGTGTAATTAGCATAAAACCGTTACAAAAGAGAGAAAAAAAATAAGATTTTTTACTTATGAATGCCATTGTATCGACGAGCCAAACACACAAACACTCACTCGTTGCTTGGCTTTGAATCGAAAATTTTAACCGAACAATTTGCAACTAAACGATGGCATCGTTTATTTTATTTTGTGGTTTTACCGATTCAAGTTGGCCAACAAATAGCAATTCGCAGCTGTTTAGAAATATTCAGCATCCAAATCTTTGCAGACGATTTTTCTATGAATTTGTTCGTTCTTTCTCTATTCGAATCTCAATTCCAGTGGATATATGGCAGTTGCGTCAGAACCTAATTAACGTTAACATAATACGTAGCTGCTTCGATGTCTTTACTCTTTTCTATGACTTGGTTTTGAAGTGATGAAAACATGTGACATACACAGCAATTGACAACGATTTAACGAAAGTTCACAAAGAATTCAGTTTCAATGCTGTACTAAATAGTACCGAATGGTGCAAAAGCAATATTTCTGAAAATGATTGCGGTTTGAACATTCCGTGGGGAATCGATCAATCGCTGTGGCTTTGATCAATCCAACCAAAAGAGATTTCATGATTCTTAATTGATATTTTTAAATGGAAAATTTGAATTCTTATTTTGAGTTACAGACCTGAGAGTACCTGTAAGATGAGCATAAGTCTCAAAGTCTCATCCGATGTCTCGGAATCGTTGAATCGAATCCAAATGGGATCCGCATGAATGAAGAATGAAGAATCTATTGAAAATGTCAAATTCCAATATACAATACGGCAAGTCAAGGTGATTGTGGATTCACAACATTTCGAAATAAAAAACAACTCAATAAATACCATCTCGATATGATATCGAATATCGATCCATTCATCGCACAGTATTTTCACATTCTAGACATTTTTGAAATGCAATAAACATTAAATTTAATGATTTATGGTGGATTGTTGGATTTGTTTCTATTCTATCTTTTGATCGTTCGTTGTACGCAATTGTTCTGTTGTAAATTGTGAACATGTCGGTTGTCGAAACGATCGATATAAATCTTTTTGCAAAAGAACCCATTCAACATTCGAAATGGTTTTTCGATTTCGATAGATTTCTTTTACTCCAGAGTTTCATTCATCGATGGCAAACGATTTGTCTGAGATCGCCTACTCCATCCGAAACAGCATAATAAGATACTAGCGTACAGTTCCGATTGTTATTATTTTTATTATTTTTAGCAAGCATAATGTTTGATAAAGAAACACCAAGAGTCCGTGTTGTGTAATCGAGTAGGAGTTGAAACAGCATAATGTGTTTTTTCTTGAAAATAATTTTTTTCTTTGTAACGATTACATTGAACTTCTCTCATCATTTTTCATTCAAGCGTTTCGTGTTAAGAAACACTCTTCAAGATAATTTGTTATTTATTTTTGTGTTTTTTTTTGTTTGTTCTTTTTTATTCCAGATGTAACAAATGCACAGTATCGGCGATCATCGACCTTAGCACGATCGTTGGGCGTCAATCCAAAGGCATCGGCTCAATCATCTGGTTTTGAATGTCCAGAGGAATTTGGTTATTATCCGCATCCAAACGATTGTTCACAATATTATGTGTGCGTATTTGGTGGTGCATTGTTAGAAAGCTGCACAGGCGGTTTGATGTACAGCCATGAATTACAAACTTGTGATTGGCCACGCAATGTGGGTTGTGAACCGAATGTAGATAGTGCATCACAACAGCATACAGAACGTCAACGGAAACAGCATGACGCATATCATGCAGTGCCAAATAAATATCGTTTTTCATCGATATCATCGACACCACAAACGGAACGTTTCCCAGAAACAATTTCTATTCGCCATTCAACATTAGCACCAACATCATCACAATCAATATCGCCTATTTTACAAACGTTACCACCACCGCCCGATTCCACAGCCTCAGTCACCAAGCTATTATTTGGACAAACCAACAAAATATCCGGTTGCATCAACACCAAAATCTCATTATGGTTTCGTCAGCACAGTTGGTGGATTTTTGAATAATAATCCAACTCCATTCACAGGAATCGATAATAAACCGCAAAAGATTCGACCTTCAGCTGAAAATTACGATATAATTAGTCATCGTCCGGCATTGCGTGAACCGGCCGCTGTGCATGAAAATCAAAATTCTTTTCATAATTATGACAATACGGATGTTTCACCATATTATAATCCAGCGACAACACAACGAACAACGCCAGGACCGGTTGTTGCTTCAAGTATTAAATCATATTTCAATAATAATAATGACTTAAAATATTCCAATTTCAATCAAAATACATCACCAAAATCACAAAAACAACTTTATTCGTATGAAGTCACAACGAACGGTCTGCGACCCATTGAAAATACCAAAGGTTTTCTCATCACACAGCCTGCCAAAGAGTCAAGCGTTGAAAAATATACACGACCATCAATCAAACATCAAGCGCATTCACATAGGCAAAAGGAATATGAGCAACCAACTGTGACTGAGGCAAAATTGCAAAAAAGACCATCATTTGTTGGACCTCAAGTTGGAGTTGATTTTGACTTTAATAAATTTGTTTACAATATTCGTGAATCGCAACAGTCTGAAATTCCCCAAGTGACACCCAAATACAATACAATAGCTCGGCCTGTTCAATCGGACACGGTTATAATTCAGCCAAAAAGTAAACCAAAAATTCAAACAACAACCCCAAATCCAGACGATTATTACTATGATACTGATGAAGAAGACGAAGAAGATGATCGCTTATCGACAACACCACAAAAACCGAGCTACATTCCAAATACAAGCGATAAACCGAATTCAACTACGTTAAAACATTCAACAACGACGATCGGTCTAGAAACGGTGAAATCGGTTAAGGCAAATATAGTAAATGCAGGCCATTCTCATCCGATTGGCATTAGCACACCGCAAACATATGTGAGCACATACAATTTCAAAGATCCCACCGATCAAGATGATTATTATGAATATGAGGATGAAGAATATCAAGCTCCACCGAAAAATGTATCCAAATTTATGCCAATGTCTGAAACGGCCGCACCACGACCATATCAAACCACAAAAAGGCCAACTATTTACACACAAAAACCATTGATTTCCAGCACTTTGGACCAAAAAATATCCAACATCACATAAGCTCAACAATTATTATGACAAAGAAGATGAAACAACATCGACGGTACCGTCAATTATAAAATTCCCTGAAGACATATTCCAAGGTGTGCGGCCATTCCATCAACAAAATGATCAACATTCAGATATTCCTCGATATTTGAATCAATCGACATTACGGCCATACACATTACGAACCAGAAATAAACCAACTGAATCAATAGTTAAAGTGACAAAAGCACCAAAAATGTATATTAAAACGACAACCACTCCAAAGTATCCATCAACATTGTCAAAATTAACAACGGAAAATGAACGCGAAACAACAACAATTGTGACAACAACTACACCAAAGACAAAGACATTTGCCATTCGTGCTAAACATAATTACAGTAATAATAATGGTAAAAGACAGCAACAACAACAAAAACAACAACAACAACTACCGAAACAACAACAACAACACACGCAATCCCAATCGGAGACCAATTCGAAGAATAATAATAATCAATGGAAAAAATCGAATAAAGCACAATATTCACAACAACGACCAAATGCACTGAAAAAGAACTTATGGGAACTTGACGAACGCCTGCCAAACAGGTATCACTATTGTTGTAGCTGGAAACAAAAACTACACTAATTGAATGCATTTAACATCAAAATAAAGAACAAACATACTCATTGCTTGCTTAACATTCAATCATAAAATTAATAAAAAAATAACTTCATTTTTCATATAAAATAAACAGAAAAAACATTTTACCATCTTACTCACCATCGACTAACCAAACATTGACAACACATGGACTTTTCAGTATATTTTACCGAATCAGAACACGTTTTTTTTTTTGGATTTTTCTTTTGCTTTCAGTTTTTCATATTATTTTTTAAGAATACAATTTATTATGATTGGGATTTTGCGTTTTTCCTTTTCTCAATCAACATTTAACTGACTTGTTGTTTCTGTTTTATTTTTCGCATGATCATCTTCGCCCGTTTATTTTTCGTATATTTGTAATGCAGAGTTGAATCATCATCATCGCTACCACAGGCTCCGGAAGGCAATCGAAATTATTATAATGCAACGAATAATCAAGAGTACAATAACCCAACGCAACAATTTAATTCATATTTTTCTGTATATGATGATGCAGCCGAGGATAGTGATCTTTATCGAGATGGTGAGCTAATGAAAAATATTAATAATCTTGATGCATGTCGATGATCAAAAAAGAAAGAGAATCCATTGAACTTATTGGGCATTTCAATGTTGGATTATTATTATAATGCATATAATTTATTTTTAAGCATACTCAAAAATCTTTTCCACTTTCTTCATTACACACAGATTATTCAGCTCAATATAATAACAATAACAATAATCGGAATCCATCGCAACCAAAATATGTGCAAACAACATATCGTCCGAGCACTGCAACGTCTCAAACCGTTTCAACATCCACGAAAAATATCATTCCACAGCGGGAACAATCATACGTTAGCAGCTCAAAACCAACATACCAACAATCCGTACCAGCACATGAAGCCTATAATCCCGAATATGATGAAGCTCTTGTTGCCCAAGTAAGCAATCATTTTCCTTTCAATTTCAATTTTGCACCATTTTGAATTGGTTTTTTCGATTGGATATTGAATTGCAAAAATCACTTTCGATAATTGAAAAATGCCATGAACAAACCATAAACTTATCGTCCAATGTCATAATTCCTTTTAGCTTGAAGCCGACAATGAATATGATCAACCGACAAAGACCCAAATTCGGTAAGTCGTTTTTTATCCGTTCACAGAATTCCATTTACGTATTTATATCATCAAAATAAAATTAAATCTTAAATTTTGGAATTTAAGAGTAAATATTTTTTTTTATGTGTCCTCTTATGAAATATCCTTTTGTGTGCCTGGCACGGCATAAGTTGAAAAACGTTTGGTTTCTAAATGTTTCAATACATGTTGAAATGTTGCACAACGTCAAACAAAAATCAAATCATTCATACATAAATTTATTCTAATTCGTTGCTCGTAAATCATTTTAACAGTTAAATATATATTTGTATCTATTTTTTGTGTGATTAATACCCGATTAATCGTTTTGTAAATTATATTATTTTTTTTTGTTGTTGTCTAAAATGAAACCGAAACAAAAAACCGAAAAGGTCAATTTCAATATTATTGTGAACAGTATTGGAATTTAGGAGAACAATGGAATCATAAATAATAGAAATCAAAATGTTCTGTTGTTGTTTATCGTATATCGTATATCGTGTATGTGTCATAATTATTTGGGTTTAGAAATGCATTTTTTCCATCAGATTTTTTGTTTATTCTTTGTTTGAAAAACTGTTATTTTTTTTTTTAATTCATTTGTCGTATTAGTATGTTTAATGTGTAATTTTGTTTTCATATATAATAACTTAATTCGATCAACAAAAAAAATCAGCCACTGACACACACACACACATCCATCGAAAAAATAATTTTACCCCGAGAAATCTGTTCATTCTATTTTCTCTTTTCCGTTCGAATGATGAAATTATTTTCTAAATTCCTTCATACAAATCACACACGAACACACGAACACACACACACAGGGATGAAGACGATGGACAATACGATGAAAATGATGATTATGATTTAGACTTATTAACTGATGGTCCATATCAAGTGCTATCATCAACAACGCGTGCACCCATTCGGCCGGCAATTGTGCCCATATCGAATTCACCCTTTTTATCGTCAACACATTTTCTATATGAAACTGAAACAACCACACCAATTCCAATTAGTACAACAACAAGATCTACCTCAACGACCACGACCACCCGAAAACCATCCCCAAAAACCACAACAACAGTCGCTTCGACTACAAAACAATACAATCATGATGATGATGATGATGGTACGGATATCGATTTAACGACATTGGATCCACAACACACATTTAGTCCAAGCCCGGAAAGGTAGCAATCGAATAGAAGAAAATCATTTTCAAAAATCCAAAAAAAAAAACAAAAATTAAGCACAGAAAAAACAGATAAATTAAATCAAAAAAGAATTAGAAAATGTCCATTTAAAAACACAAAAAAGTACATTTTCGGCTTAATATCATTACATTTCGCTTAAACACATTCGGAATCATTCACAACAACATCGCGTGCCATACCAAACACCAAACAACCAATCACTCACAATTCAATCATACAATTTTAGGGCTAAAACACAGAACTCTGTGAAAAAAGTATTGTTGGAATTTATTAAATTTTCATTTTTTCATCAATCAAACGCTATCGAATCGATCCAATTCCGGTGAAAAGAAAAATGATTATTATGAATCAATCAATTTCACTGAATCCCCTGAATGCAGACGACTACAAGATTAATATGCTTTTCGATTAAATCACACATGGCACACGAATCGCATATGGGTGTTTATCGCATGAAACACAATTGATTTTATTTTTATTGAATTCTCCAATATTTTTTGTCATCGGCTTGTTTCATTGCTTTTTTTTCGCTTTTCATTTTAACGATTCAACACCATTCAACGCCTGACATACTAATTAGGTGTTTTTTTTCTGGGGAGGGGAGCGTCAAACAAATTAATTATTTATTTTATCGTCATAACATCGGATGGACTTTTTGCGCAAAAAGATTTCGCTTTAGGGAAAGAAAATTGAGGATTCGAAAACGATCGAATTTAGTCATTGATTATGTGTATAGTATTTTAGTGACCGAACTTTGACAGGAAGTCATAGTGCAATCGATTAAGAGAAAATTATTTGTAGTTTTGGGGCTCATTTTTGGTTTCAAACAAACAATGTACGGTAAACATTTAGTATTGCAATCACGTACACATTTTGTAGCAAAATAAAAACCGACGAAAAAAAAAATTCAATTTCATTTTTAGGTGAAATAATCATATCAATCGAGAGTAGAATGCAGAATGTAATTTTTTCATCTAATTGCTGTTCGTTATCATCCAAAACATTCACCAATTCATCAAATAATATCAAAATCAAATTCAATTCATGAATTACCAATTGCATTACCGTGCAATAACATTGCGGCTTCAATTCAGAACTTATTTTTAAATAAGTGGCGATCCTTTGATCCTTTTTGGCTGAAACATTTTTTGGCCATTTCAAAATCAAATCATATGACGAGACCGATTCCGATTTTTGTTTTTTCTCTTTTTCCCTTCTTCCAAAATGAAAAAATGCTCACACATTTCACAGATTCAATTAAAAACAAAGACAAATATAAAATGATCCAAAAAAAAAGAAGATGAAATGAACGAAACGGTTTACCTAGAAATATGTTTTTGTCCATTTTCAAACAGATCAAGATTACCGGCAGGTGATGACATCAAAAATCGAACATCTCCATTCGAATCGATAAAGTTTACATTAGCAACACGTGCGGGTTCCCCAAAATCACAAACCAATCATCAATCCCAATCCCAATCCCAATCACAATCCCAAACAAATCCCAATCAATCCCAATACCGTTATTCCAACTCTAATTCAAATCCAAATCCCAGCCAAATTCCAAAACGAAACAATAACAACAATCATCGGGACGCAAACAAATTGAAACCAATACATGACTCTGACCATTCACATATTTTATCACTAACGACTGGTTTTCGGTTTAATAGCAATAGTAATAGCAACATAAATAACAATGATGGCGATGGCCACTTGGTGGACATAAATAATAGCAATAAGCACAATGAACATACGTATCAGCCCATCAAATATCAATACAATAACAATCAAAATGATGATCATGATGATGAAGAAGAGCTTAATGAACGGTATCGAGCCCAGCATCAAAATCAAAATAATAAATATTCGGGTTTTGTTGTGGCCGATAGGCAGCCGCATAGTTTTCAAGCAACACATTCAACGCAAGATAGTAGTAGTAGTAGTGCCGATGACAATAATAATTTAAAACAATTAACTGCATCCGAAAAGGAATTGGTAAATGCTTTTGTAAATAGTCAGTCGTCATTATTCATTCAATCCACACCAAAATCGCATGTTATTACAACGATACCGAATAGGCAAAAAACTAGCCAAACACAATCACCAATTTCAGCAATTCATTTGCCATCATCAAGTTTGGCTCAAAATGAAACTTATCGATTTGTTTTGACGACAGGCTTACGAGGTGCTGGCTCTACGAAAAATTCACAAAATCGAACTTTGGATTCGGAAAATGAAGAATCAATTAAAAGCTATCAACAGCATACAAAACATGATGCATCCGAAAATGTGCCATTGTATGTGCGAAATCCGCAAGCAATAGCACCAAACACGATTAGCCAATTGAAACATGAAATTATTGTGCCCACAACCTATTCACCGTTAAGAAATTGGAAAATTCAGTATTTAAAGAAACCAGTGTTACCCGGATCGGAGGTATTCAATTCAATTGTCAATGCAGTGGCCTCGGACGATGTTCGACAGGCTATTTTCAATGTGACTCAAGATCCAAGGGGAGTTGAATTGGTTTCAATCGGGTCGCCATCGACGACAACGACGTCGACGACAACGACGACGACGACGACTACAACAACAACGTCAAAACCAGAAACAACGACAGCGAAAAGATCCCAAAAATACACTTACACTTTTGATGGAGATAAAGATTATGAACGATCTACAACTGTGAAGAGTCGTGAACCGATTAAATTCCCACAAATTGAAACCTCTGATGAGGTATCATCATCGCCAAAACCAACAATATCAACTTCAACCCCAAAGTATTCATTTAAATTCAATTTGGAGAAAGATACTGATCGGGCGACACCATCTACGAAGAGTCGTAAACCAGTTGTATTCCCTGTGGATACAACACAATCGGAAAGTATTTCAACGAATACTCGGCCATCATCGAAAATTGTTTCGAAATTCTCGTATACATATGACCAGAATAAAGATTCTGAACGACCTGTGAATGGAGTGAATCGACAGCCAACGAAATTTCCATCTACGGAATTCCGTGAATGGTTGAATAAAACATTTGATACAACAACAGTAAAAGCAGTCATTTCACCATATGCCAGTTTGCAAACTATTTTGAAGGAAGAAGATTCTACACAAGCACAGTTTCGGCCTTCGCTCGGTCCATATAGTGTGACAATTGGAAAGAATGACACAAACCATGTGACAAGTCCAAAAGCAACACCAACAAAGGCACCCGGATCCTTCCGTAGCTATTATATTATAACAGGTCCACCAAAGAAAAAAACAGAGTCAACATCATCAACCACACCAGCTCCGAGTGAATCTTCACCAAGTACAAGTACTGTGTCTATAACGACCAGTTTTCCCAATCGTTATCCATCACCAACGCCAAGTCCATCTGATTGGCGACCAGTTCCATCAACTGTCTATGGCAAGAGGCCCTTGAATAATATTGTATCCACTTATACACCAACATTCTCGACCAGCTCTCAATCATCGCCAAACTATTATAACGGTGTTATTGATCCATCAGATTTGGAAAAATACAAACAAATATCCCTGACAACAGAGAACAATCGATTCAAATCGGTTTCATTAACAACCGAAGATAATCGAGTGAAAACAATATCGATAACAACTGAAAAACCAATAATTCATATTACAACAGCGTTCCCAGAAAAAGCCAATTATGACAATTACAATTCAAATTCAATAAGTCCGGTACAAGACTATCGAAATATTCATTTTACAACCACACCAATTTCAATCACAACATCATCACCACAATTAATTCCATTGCCTACAAGAGATCAACAATATCGCAAAGTCGTTCGAATGCGATCAAAAAAGAAACTTCCTTTTACGATTTCGGATCCGAATGTGAAACCTATGAACGAAAATGATCCGACATTGAATGCAATGCGAAACCCTCATTTTATTAAATCTTTAGAGTCAGTTCGGTACACTGAAGAAGATATGGAGCAAACGATTTCATCGCAAAAACCAAAAGTATCAAGAAGACCAGCCAATTCAGGTACAACAACCATTCGACATCAGGATGCTTCCGAATCGATACCAATCAAGTATTATTCTAACTATCGTCATGTTAAACCAGAGGCTGCCAAAGAAGAAGAAGAAGAAGAAGAAGAAAATGAGGAAGAAATCCTAGATAATGATGACGAGGGCTATGAAAATGAAGAAACATTCTCAACTTTAGGCGATATGATAAGAGAAGGAGTCAATGACGCAAGTGATGATATTTTAAGTCAAATGTTCAATGAAGATCAAAATGTTGCGTCTTCAACGGAAATTCAAAATAATTCACGTGAAAAATTCCGTGCAACTGTAGAAATGCCCGAATTTAATGTTCCAACCGAATCCGAAGTTAAATTACGGCTCAAAGAATTAGAAATTGAAGCCGAACGTGATGTTGAGGCCGAAGAAAAATATGAAACAACTACAAACACAGTATCATCAAATGCTAAGCCAAGCTCAAGTCCAAAGCCAAGCCCAAATTCGAGGTCATTCAGTACCGAAAATGAAATTAGTGACAATATTGTTAACCGTAATCAAATCGACTATAAAGAAAAACCGACAAAACATTTCCGTAATTTGACATACGTTCCATTGACTATGATTGACACAATGATATCAACGACAACTAATTCAAATTTTAATGTGAATGGTAAGACATTGACAAGTAGTACGACTCAACGTTCATACAGCACATCGACTAATTCCATAAATTCGATCCCATCATCGCGCCCATCACGCGTTAATCCAGCAATAAAAACAACAATTGCAGCCACATTGCCACCACGTCGAGCCAATTCAATAACAACACCGCCAATCCGGTTCAACCAACATACCACTCCAATTATGAAATGTATCGATGCCAAGTGCAACGAAATACCGTCGAGGTATACATCTAAATAAATACACACACACTCACATAGTGAACAAAAAAAAAAAACCAAGCAAGCAAAAACACAAAATGAAAAATCGCACGCAAAAACTCTTTTTTATTTTTCTAAAAACAAAATCAAAACAAATCTTCCGAATTTTAAATTTATCTTTCTATTCATTTATTCTAATTCTGGATTCAAGAACAAAAGCGATTATTATCATTGGTCATTCTCATACGTAAAATCGATCATATTCATTTCAATCGAAAGTTTTTACATGATCCAAATAAAACAAAAAATTTCACACAAATCTCACATCTCTTCCGGATTTGCAGGCGATTCTAAAATAGAACCAAAAAATCCATTTCCATTTTCATTTTTATATTTTCCTATTATTGCATATTATTATTATTTTTTGACTCGCTGCACTTTACCTGGCTCTTAAAGAGGTTTTTAACTCTGTTAATTTTCTTTGTTTTTGTTTCAAATTAATTTTTTTGCACTCAATGAACTCAAATGCTTTGTTTTTGTGTTTTTTTTTTCGTTTTTCGATTATTATTTTTTCCATAATCGCCATAGGAGTTTGTCATTGCACTACCCCATCTTTAATATCTTTTTACTAAAAATTCGTACAATTCTTCAGAAAATGAACCAATTATATTGAGAATATGTTGAATATGCGCGGCAGAAAATTTAAAGATATCTTTCATAATTCTATATATTCGGAAAAAGCAGTTTCGTCCACTTTTTTATACGCAAATTGTTCCTCCAAGAAGTGTTTTTTTTTCTTCTCTTTTTCTAATTTCTTCATCATTTATGATCATTCAGTCGAACTACACATAAAAATCATATACATTAAACAAAATCGGGTTTAGGCATACCTTGCACTCCAGCTTTTAGCTATATATGGTGGGGTTTCATTAGTTCTTCATCAATTTTGATTAATCTAATCCTTCATAAGATCATTTGTAAGACCTTTAACTTGGTAGCTTTTAGTATAGTTTTCTGGTGACTGGTGTTCAATTCTAACACTTTTTGCATGTTATTTATTTTCTGGAAATATGATTTTTGGCAAAAAAATTCTGAATTTCTAAAATACTTACCTTGGCAACATTGAATTCAAAAATTAATGTTCCAATTTGTTTAATTAAATTTAATAAATTTAGAACGAATACAAGAAATCGTGGCAGCTCACATTTTGCAGCTGGTGGCCATAATGATGATCGTACCGCATCTGGTCCAAATTCCAACCGTGGCACACATCCACCGTGAGTACCTAATCTTCTTTTAAAGTTCAAATTCATTTTAATTCAGACGTTATATTCATTTTCTAAATAGTCGTTTGCGTCCAACACTGAAACCGTCCGGTGCAATTGTTTCCAAAGCACAGGAATTCGTTGATATTTATCGCAATCCACCATCGCGTCTAGCTCCCTTATACCCACAACCAATTCCAGATAAAACAGCAGCCAAATGCCGCAAGGATGTTTGTCTACTTCCTGATTGTTCATGCGGTGGCAAAGAAATTCCAGGTAATGTACTTCATTTTCGAATTTTTCCTCAAAAATGCGTTCCAAAAGAAAAGGAAATCAAACATTTGGAAAAAAAAATGTGTAAAACAAATTTATCTTGCGGGAAATTTCATGGGAATGTGCAGGCGGTTTACCAGCATTAAAAGTGCCTCAAATTGTTTTATTAACATTTGACGATGCAGTCAATGATATAAATAAAGAAATTTATGCGGATATTTTCAAACGTGGTCGAACCAATCCAAATGGATGTCCGATAACAGCAACATTTTATGTATCGCATGAATGGACCGATTATTCACAAGTGCAAAATTTGTATGCTGATGGTCATGAGATGGCATCGCATACAGTATCGTAAGTAAAATTGAATCAACGTGAACTGGGTGCGATACATTCATTTGCATGTTTCATCCTCGACCAAAAACAAAAAAAAAACAAACCTCATTCGGTTGAAGCTGTTGATTTCTTGACTTTCCGTGCGGATTTTTGTGCTTTTTGATCATTTCAATATAATTGAAAACCAAAAGCCCCTCACAATATTTCCAACATTTTTTTTTTTCTAAAAATAAGTTGTATTTTTCTCTCTCTCTCTCCATTTTCATGTGTTTCTTTCTGTGACTCTTCTTCTTTTTCTTCGACATGAACTGGTAATTTTATGAACGGAAATTAAAATAAACTAATCTAAAACCATAATCGACAACGATAATCGTATTGTGATGATGAATGACCACGAATTTGAAACTGACTATCGAATTGTATGAATTGAATTGCGCAAACAGGCGATTTACCTGTTGAAGACGTTCCACAAATCGTTCTATTGACATTCGATGATTCGGTTAATGATTTGAATAAGCAATTGTATTCAGATTTATTCAGTAAGGGACGTGTTAATCCCAATGGTTGTCCAATATCAGCAACATTTTATGTATCACACGAATGGACCGATTATTCACAAGTTCAAAACTTATACGCTGACGGACATGAAATGGCATCGCATACTGTATCGTAAGTTTTTTCGAAAAGAAAAAAAATAGTAATAATTTTTATTTGTTATTCTCAAATGTGAGATGAATTCAACACACGTGCACGAATGCATCATTCAATCACACAACAATGTATTATATTTTTTTTTTTGTATTTTATGATGCACCAATCTCAGATCAAAATTAGACAATTGCCTTTGCTTTACATATGCAGGACACGACACACTTTTTCCCCCTCTTTTTCCAATTTTCGCACACTTTTTAATGTACACTATATATATTCAATTTAACTAACTGAACACACTTTAATTTCAATCCACTGTAGGTTCATAACACTCAAATCTTTACACTCAAACTAACCAATTATTATTATTGTATAACTAATTAAACTGTATCCACAACAAGTATCGCTTCAGCATGAAATTTAGCCTAATCCACATTTAGGTATTGATGATTAATCAAAAATCAATTTCTTCCATGCATCAAAAGGCATAGTTTTGGCGAACAATTCTCCCAAAAGAAATGGACACGTGAAGTGGCCGGACAACGGGAAATCTTAGCCGCTTATGGAGGCGTTAAATTGAATGATGTCCGTGGAATGCGTGCACCATTCTTATCAATTGGTGGAAATAAAATGTTCAAAATGTTATACGATTCCAATTTCACATACGATTCATCGATGCCAGTTTATGAGAATCGACCACCCAGCTGGCCATATACATTGGATTATAAGATATTCCATGATTGTATGATTCCACCATGTCCAACTAAAAGCTATCCAGGTTTGTTTATTTCTTAGAAAATCCCAATCACACTTTTCCAATATTTAAAAATAATAATATCCGGTCCGAAAATGCCTAAATTTCCCGAATTCAATTTTTTTATTTGTTCATTCCATACATTTTTGCGCCTTTTTTCAATTTTTTTGAATTATTGTGACATATATATAGCGATAGAACCGATTCCCATTAGTTGATTAATAACAATTCTGTAGTTTGGTAGGAATGATTCAACCTTGCCCAGAGTCGCGATGCAAAGGCACACAAATCACAAAAATTTGTTTTCATTTTTGTGAGTCACTAAATGTTGAATGTTTGAAATGAAAATAAGAAGGAAAAAACGGCTCTTGCTTACCAATTAAATGTAAGACAATTTTTTTAGCGATTAAACAGAATGAAAAACCGAAAAATTGATTGCATCGTAAACAAGTGAACGAAATCTCACACACATACAGAAACTGAATACGCGCGCAAACTGAATACTGAACAATGAAAAATTTCGGAAGATTCAAAAGCATGAGCTCGAAATTAAAGTGAAGGCCGTTAAAAGGTCACAAGAATGAACACATTCTAGTTGTAAACGATGTCAGGAACATCAAATATTCATTAAGTTTGATACACGTTGATACAATCACATCGACCTAAAGGCTTTCCATTCGGATCGTAGTTTGCAAATTATTCTCTCGCCCGTAAAATTGCTTACTTGTAATAATAATAATAATCGATTTTCACCATTTTTTTGAAAATAGAAAAATGATAGATAATTGATCATGGCAACAAATCCCAACAGAAAAATTGATTTTTCTCTTCGAATTCTTAAAATCTGAAAATATAAATATTCTCGATTCGTAACTCCGAATGCCTGAAGGTGTGGATTGTACGACTGTTGATTAAAAATTTAAGCTCAAACATTCGCATGGTTCAATTGAATGTCGGATGGATGAATGTGTATCCATTAGATCGAATGTTGTGAATGAATTTCGATTTTAAGCCGATTCAGAAAATTATTCATCTTTTAAGTTGATTATTTTAATCGATTTTTCTTTTCTTTTTCTTTTTTCATTTTAAATTTAGGGAAAAAAATGTCATTAAGCTATTTAAGTTTCGTCAATAAAGAATACATGTAGCATGTAATGGTTATAATTTTACGAAAAATGAAAAGAAATGTGTTTTTTTTTATTTATTTTTTTTCTTTTCAAATAGGCCGTTTGTTGGCTCCTAACATTTCTTCGAATCATAAATATAGATCCATAATCCATACCCTTTGCAACTCTGAAATTGAATTATCAATCAACTGACCGAATCAATCAATTTTTTCACTGACATTTATGAATTATTTCATTATGAATGGTTCAATTTTACTTTGATGGAATAATAGATTGACACCTCTCGTTTGTATAAAAAGACGTCAACGGCTTGTGGCTCAATTTATTTGAATCCCAAACGTGAAACGATGCATTGTTCTAGTCAAGTGTTCGTTTGGTGGATTTCGTTTAATTCTTTGTCTTGGATCCGCGTCTTTGCCTCTTTTTCATTTTGAAAACGAAAACGATATTTCGGCTAACATTGTGAAAAGTTCGCTAATAAGTCAATCAACTGAAACGAAATTCTACAAAGATTGGTCAATCGATTCAAATGAAACAACCGCAAGGCATCGAAATAAAAGATCTGATGATGGAACATTTTATGGTCACCCAAAGACTCGAGAAGAACGATGGCATGCTGCATTTAATATGAGCGGAGCTAATCTTCAATTGGAACAGGCTCAATCTTTGGTTACGCTGTTAGTCAAAGTTATGGATAAATATTTGAATTCATGCATTCCGATAGTGCTGTATGACAAATACGTTGAATCCTCCGAGGGAATTATTTTGGAAACATTTTTCAAGGTATGAATTCATCGTCCATTTAATTTAAATTAAACATTTTCAGTTTCAGAATATTGTAAAAATGTCATTTCCGATTGGTTAGAGCATTAAAATAAGCTATTTACATGGAAAAATCAACAATAATTTCACGGTAGTTAATCAAAATCTGCTGAAGGCTAATGATAAGAGTTGCCGAAGTTACATAGTATTCCTGTCCGAAGTGTTAAAAGCTCGTGATGTGCTTGGACCACAAGTATCAAATCGCGTTATCCTAATTCCAAGATCCACGCAGTGGGCGCTTCAGGAATTTTTGTCATCGAAAGAAGCCAGCGATATTGTGAATTTGCTTGTCATTGGTGAATCGGTTACAGCCGATCCGAAGAAGGTGTGTTTTTGACACCACTGAATTACTGATTGAAATCTAGTCTTTTGTTGGCTTAAAGAATGGATCAATATTTTCAGGAGAGGCCTTACGTTTTATATACACACAAATTATACACAGATGGCCTCGGTTCGAGTGCTCCAGTTATGTTGACTTCGTGGATCCGTGGAAAATTGTCACGACCAAATGTTAATCTTTTTCCGCGTAAATTAACTACTGGTTTTAGAGCGCATCGTTTTTTGGTGTCGGCTATTCATCAGCCGCCATACGTATCAAAAACTTCCAACACCGATGCTGTTGGTAATAAAATTCTGAATTGGGATGGTTTTGAAATTCGTTTACTGAAATTATTGAGCCATAAACTGAATTTTACCTATCAAATTATTGAGCCCGTACATGAAAATGTTGTTGGCAAAACTTTCGGTGTGATAGACATGGTGGAGATGAAAGAAGCTGATATTGGCATAGCCGGAGCATTTATATCGAATGAACGAATGTTGAGAACAGAGATGTCGGTTCAACATACAGCCGATTGTGCGGCATTTATAACATTGTCATCGAAAGCATTGCCTCGTTATAGAGCCATTATGGGCCCGTTTCAATGGCCCGTTTGGCTTGCAATAATATTGACCTATCTGTTTGCCATTTTCCCATTGGCTTTTTCCGATCGGCTCACCTTGAGACATCTGGTGGGAAATTGGGGAGAAATAGAAAATATGTTTTGGTATGTTTTTGGAACATTTACAAATAGTTTAGTATTTAGCGGCAAATTCTCATGGAGTAACACAAAGAAAACGTCAACTCGGCTGCTGATTGGTGAGACTAAAAATGAAACTAATTGACGGAAATTTTCTGCCGACAATTGATTGATTCATACGAAAAATTTCAGGTACATATTGGATGTTCAGTATCATCATCACTGCTTGTTATACGGGCTCGATTATCGCCTTTGTAACACTGCCCGTTTTCCCGGAGACCATCGATTCGATTGAGGACCTAATTGACGGATTCTATCGCATCGGGACATTAGGTTGCTTTTCCACATTTTGATCTATAAAATTACGCTCATTCATTTCCTTATTTCAACAGTAAATGATGGATGGCCCACTTGGTTTACCAATTCAAGTGATGCGAATGTAAGAAGATTAGCAAAAAATCTTGAACTGGTTAGTGATGTGGATGAAGGGTTACGTAACGTAACATCGGCATTCTTTTGGGGATATGCATTTGTTGGATCACAGGCGCAGCTTCAATTCATTGCTCAAAATAATCTAACGGATGGAAATCTTGGCAAAAAATCATCACTACACATTGCTGAACAATGTCTTGCAAGATACGGAGTATCGTTAATATTTCCCCATGATACAGTTTATGCTCAACTTTTTAATGATGTAATGTTGCGCATGCATTCCAGTGGATTAAACTTAAAGATTCAAAATGACTTGGCATGGGACTTACAACGCAGTGACTCCAAACAATTGCTCGATTCGACCAAATCGAAAAAGTTCAGTTTGAGTGAAGTTGAAGAACGTAAATTAAATTTGGCCGATACCGAAGGAATGTTTTTATTACTGGCATTGGGTTACATTGTGGCGGGCAGCATTTTAATTTCTGAAATGGTTGGCGGTTGTGCCAAATCATTTCGTCAATTTGTTCGTCGAAAATCAAATGCGATCGTTTCATTCCACAGAAATATATCGAGACGTTCAAGTGTTGCAAGTATTGAAGATGGTTCGTCTCCACCGCCTTTCGCATCATTTACTCAAAATTTAAGACGTCGTTTTTCGCAACAAATTCGACGCAAATCAACCACTGAAATTTCGTTATTTTTGAAAAAGTTTATGCTCAACTTTTTAATGATGTAATGTTGCGCATGCATTCCAGTGGATTAAACTTAAAGATTCAAAATGACTTGGCATGGGACTTACAACGCAGTGACTCCAAACAATTGCTCGATTCGACCAAATCGAAAAAGTTCAGTTTGAGTGAAGTTGAAGAACGTAAATTAAATTTGGCCGATACCGAAGGAATGTTTTTATTACTGGCATTGGGTTACATTGTGGCGGGCAGCATTTTAATTTCTGAAATGGTTGGCGGTTGTGCCAAATCATTTCGTCAATTTGTTCGTCGAAAATCAAATGCGATCGTTTCATTCCACAGAAATATATCGAGACGTTCAAGTGTTGCAAGTATTGAAGATGGTTCGTCTCCACCGCCTTTCGCATCATTTACTCAAAATTTAAGACGTCGTTTTTCGCAACAAATTCGACGCAAATCAACCACTGAAATTTCGTTATTTTTGAAAAATATGTTTAAACGAAGTGAAAACCAATTTGCAAAGAATGTACCATCTGTTAATGTCTCGAACGATTGGAGTAGCGAATGCGAGCCTCATCGGAATGTTTTTCCAGATTATTATGATATTGATGAAGAGAACATTGACATGGGACCAGAGTATGGTGGTGAAGAGAAGAGAAAAGATTCCTATGCGTCCAGTACGCCTGGGCCGTCATCCATTGACTCAAAATCCCATGTCATTCGAGAAGAACATTTAGCTGATGTGAATATTCTAGCCATTGAAAATCGAGATGAAATGTTTGGCGAGCCTATCAACTGTCAACAATAAATTAATGAAAAAAGAAGGATTCAGTTCATTTAGGAATTTTATTTTATTTCATTTCGAATTGTATTTTATACAGTTTTTCTGGCGAATTGATAAAGTTAATTATGAACACGAGATTTACTTAAACATTAAGACCATACGCATTCGTCTTAAGAAATTTCAACTAATTTAAATGTCGGATCAACCTATCGTTTTGCACCAATCAAAACTCAAAACTTTAACTAAATTAGAATTAAATTAAATCATCAAACATTAGCTTTGTTCGCTTCAAGAATATTATAGTAAATATTTGCGCTAAATCATAATAATTCACTTGTTTCAATATGACTTTCGATGTTCTATTCGCTTTCATTTCATTTCATATTCCTTGGTCCATTTTCTTCTTCCTTTGGTATCAAGTTAATATTTTTTTTTTTTCAAAAAATCTCGTCTATTTATTCATTTATTTTTTGTCCGAAAGTTTTTAATAGGAAAATATGAAAATATTTGTTCGTTTCTTCTGTATCAACTAATGTAAACTCACAATGGATTTCTAAAAAAAATGATTTTCTTGTTATTTTTCTTCTTTTTTTTTTGATGATGGACAGTGGGTGATTTGATGTTCAGTTTTTCAATTTGTCAGTTCATTAATTGTGAGGCAGGTTCACTTTTTCGGTAACTATTGTCTACATTCAATTTTCAATGCAAGTATTTTCTAAAAAAAAACGAACGATGGAGAGATATGAAGTCAGCGTATATTTCATATTTCATCGAAAAGGCACGTACAAGCGAATTTAGCTGAATATTCTTTCATTTAAACTTGGATTTAGATATAGAGGCTTTTCGGAGCCTTTTTGTCCCAACTACGATCTTCTTATTTTAGTGTGTAAATACGTGCAAATATGGTTAATGATTAATTATGGACTTTAGTCGTTAATTTTCAGGAAGAATATTCCGGATTGTTATTCACTTCTTCAGATTTCTTACAAAAATATTAATTTTTTTGAGCTGATTTAGTTCGGTTTTCATTATGTATATCGGAGTAATGTTTCATAAGTTCCAAAAATATTTTGCTTCGATTTCCGAACAATGAGGGAACAATAGAAATTTCACAAAATATGAAATTTCATCAATCGAATGAAAAAGAAGAAGGAAAAATGAAAATAGTTCAAGATTATTGTTTAAAAATGATTTTCTGTTTTTATTTGAATTGTTCTGCACATAATTCTAAAATTTTACTAATTTTGTTTCTTCGTTTTTTTG
>GL501439.1:275589-287369 GCA_000149185.1 Mayetiola destructor
CCAACTATGTTTGGATATGTGGTTACATTATAGCCAATCGACTGACAATATTCCAATTTAACAGGTTCACATCGGCGAGGTGGTTTTTGTTCTTTTATCGGTACATCGAGCATTATTTCGGGCCGAAGCTCTGATGCTTTAGTTGATGGTTCTTCAATCATGAATCCAGTTATTTCGTTGATATCCAAACTGTTCAAATCCATCGTTATATTGGCAAATTCTGGAATTCTATGTTCCGTAAATTGTTCAAGAAAAATTGACAATAGATCTGCAGACGATACCAATCCAATGTATGGGTCAAAGTGGAGATTGAAATGCATCACCATATCGGTTTTTCCGTCCTCTCTGCAAAGCAAAATCAATTATTTTCACTATGACAGTGGAGGAAAAATGTAGGAGAAGAGGGAACGTTCACTTACCCATCCAATGCTAACACTTCGCTTCTTTTAAAACCTTCCTTCAGATCGGATTCCTTGATAATTGTATCGATGCCAGTCTGATAATGTTTGGCACTATGTTGAAATCTTAATGAACTTTGATCGGTCAATTCAATGCTCCATTGATCGCCATCTGTGATGTGAATTTTTGCTCTGAATATTCGCTCGGGCAATGAATCAAATCTGAAGTAAACATCTGAAATCAAAGGAAGTATACAATATTATAGCGGCATGACATTGATTGAAAATGAAAGTGCGTCAAAAATAAAATGCTTCATGGTGAGAGACGAGAAAACAATAAATCATTCTCTCACAATGAAACGAAATAATAATAATAGTTCCCCTTTGTTCTGGATTAAATTGCTTTTTAGCAAATCCATTAAAATGGATACGATAGAGGGCAACATTTATCGCATTTATCGAAGAATAAATTAGCTTCGAAGGTGTCATTTGATTGCTATCATATTTCATCAGCTCAAGCGATCGTTGGTTTTGGTGAATTACAGCCAATAATAATGGGAATTATGTGCTTTACACACACACACATTCATTGAACAGTATTCGGAATGATCGTGAGAACACCCACTAATTACTATATTTTGCTTCTTCATGATTTGGATTAAAAAACGGATTGAGATTATTTCATTATTATGGAATTATTTTGTATTTTGAATGAATAATTCCAAAAAAAAGATTATTATTAAATAAATATATAGTTTTAAAATAGCGTGCATCCACGCTCGGCCTATCAATCAATTCGTATATTTATTTATTTTTTTGGAGTTGTTTCGATTAAAATGCAATCTCTGTTTCGGTTCGGGTTAAAAATCTTATCTTTGCCGAAGGTT
Organism: Mayetiola destructor; assembly: GCA_000149185.1. Taxonomy (NCBI): domain Eukaryota; kingdom Metazoa; phylum Arthropoda; class Insecta; order Diptera; family Cecidomyiidae; genus Mayetiola; species Mayetiola destructor. Next base: position 276,875 of record GL501439.1, read on the forward strand.
TCAATTATTCAAAATTCAATTTGAAACGCAACTTTCCGTGAGCATTGAAAATAATGCTCTAATCCACGCTTTAAAACAATGAATCTTGAAATCGAAGGTTGATCACTTTGCGGATGTTGCTTTTTTTCTCTCTTTATTATTATTGTTATTGAATCATCAACATTATTATTTTTCGATGATAATGAATGATATTCACGAAAGTGTTATCAAATAATGATTTTATCAATTATTATATTTGCCTTGCCTTTTAATCAAAACACCAACAAGTTTGTTTTGGGTTTACGTAAACTTTGTTGCAAGTTTCTTTCTTTTCGGTTCGATTTCATTTCCCTTTTGTTTTTACAAATTTTTGATGTGTTTTTCTTTTTACGTTGAAACTTTTTGACAGCAAGAGAAACAAACAAAAAAAAACCCCCTGAAGAAATATAAGAACGACGTGACTTAATTTCAAAGTGGAATGTCGTCATGAACATCCAACAACGAAGAAAAAGTCGACGAAATTGGCTCATTTAGCTTGGATCAGTTTTATTTCCATATTGTAATTCCGCATTTCCGCAGTTAACGAAATATATAATTCATGAAGAAAAAAAAAAATGCCAAAACACGAACAACCAAAATAGAACGACACCGCCGATGGTGATGTTTGTTGATATGCTCACGCATTTTGCATATGATTCATAGTTAAGTGATTTATTGTGCACGGCACAAGTCATATGGCATAAGGCATGATACATACGGTTTACAACAGTAAAACAAAAACCCATTCAACCCAAATTGAATCACAAAGACGCAAATAAAAATAAGAAGAAGAAGAAAAAGTAAAAGAAGAAAAAAAATCATCCAAACAATGGCATGTGAAAGAATGCGTAGTTTTTCATTACGGTTCATATCTAATTTTTGTATATGCGTATTGAGTATTGAGTGGTGCAGCACTCTTTACCGTACATCGTACATGCATCTATTTATATTCACTTCATTTCATTTCATATTTGATGAGTTTCAAATACTAATTACCCACATATTATACAGTACACAATGGATATTATTGGTTTTTGTGTGCCATTTAAAACACTTTCCATTGTTTTGAAAGAGGCCTCCGAGCTGCAAGTCTCAGAGTTGTAAAGTTTTGTTTAAAGATTATTTTTCTCTTTCTATTTTGTTCTCATTTCAAAGTCTATTGCAGTCGAAAAGAGTTATTGAATTGAGTGCGTAATACTAATTACCCACATATTATACAGTACACAATGGATATTATTGGTTTTTGTGTGCCATTTAAAACACTTTCCATTGTTTTGAAAGAGGCCTCCGAGCTGCAAGTCTCAGAGTTGTAAAGTTTTGTTTAAAGATTATTTTTCTCTTTCTATTTTGTTCTCATTTCAAAGTCTATTGCAGTCGAAAAGAGTTATTGAATTGAGTGCGTAATTAAGTTGAATTCCAGTTAACTGATCGCTTGCCGATGATCTGCGATCTGCATTCATATATTCATTTCAATTAGCAGGTGTCGATGGATGATGCGAAGAAAATCTCAAACAAAAGACCATCGTGCAATCGCTAACTTATACCTAATTCATCATATTGGTGTAAATTGTAAATCATTTGTTTTTATTAACTGGCAATATTGCCAGAGTACAAAGCGTCGTACGTGTTTCACATAAATGCTGTGCCAAATCATTGCCAATATTTATATGAACAACAATATCTTCGATTGTGTGTGAAAAAAATAAGTTGGCCCATTGTGGGGCAAATACTTACATCCAATATAGGTAAATACAAAAGCGAACAATGCGAATATAAGAAGGCCAGCTATTACAGCGCAGCCGCATTTTTGAGTATCGCCAAATTTTCGCCTTGTAAATCGAATATCCGAATCGGATGATATCATTGAATCCGTTTTTTGGTCACTTTGAGACGATGAACTGCGACTACATTTCTTTGGCGGCGCATTTATCTGTAACGAAAAAAAAGAGTGAAAACAATTTAAAACTCGATTGAACATTGCACAGCTGATTTTTAATTGAGTTATTCAAATATAGAAATATTTTTGACTAAATTTCGCGAAAGTGAATTTAATCGAGGTGTGCGATGGTGTGATGGTCAAGAAACTGGTTGTTCGGTTATTTGTTTTGATTAAACTTTAGATTTAAACAAAAGCTTTTTGAATCGCATTGTGTTTGATCGTGTGCTGTTTGTTCACTTTCTTCGCTTTTGTTGTGAGTTTATTTCGGCTGTTTATTTCACGTAGCGAAAGCGAGAGTATAATTGAATGGAAAATGGACAGCATTGAATTGAGATTTGAATTAAATACGAGTACAAATGGAGAATAGATTTAATTTAATTAAACTGGCGAATACATAAGCCTTATTTATTGACCTGCATCGAAGCGATCGCAAACAATGACAAAGTGTACACAGATTTATTATGATTCAATGTTGAATAAACATTGGACTTGCATTTTGCATTGACAATCTGAAGAATATTTAGATTAAGTCAATTTGCACCGGACAATTGAAGGTGATTGATCGATTCAGTTGGTGTTTTTTTATCTATTGGCTATAAAAGTGCAGCTCGATCCAATGATAAGCATCAATCAGTTGATATCAATTCGTTACAATGAACAGAAAGTTCTCGATACTTTTTGCTGGCGTGGTTTTTGCACTTTTCGTAAGTTAAAATGGAATTTGATTGTCTTTTTTGCATATAGATTTTTATTTGTCTATAGGTTATCACTCATGCTGAGCCTAAGGCCGATCCGAGCCCAAGTGCAGATCCAGAAGCTCTGGCTGAAGCTGATCCAAAAGCTCTGGCTGACCCAGAGCCACGTCGGCGTTGTTGTTCGGTGAGATTTCAATTGAAAATTATCAATAATTGAAGTAAACAGCTGGATTTAATAATGAATGATTGGAATTATTTGGTATTTTAGAGTTGCGAAACTATAGAATGTTGCCGCAGAAAGAAATGCAAATGCTGCAAACGGAGGAGGAGGAAGAGGAGGTTGTGCAGGAAAAACTCATGCGGCTGCAATTTCTGTGGAAAGAACAACTTTGTTCCGTTCCCAATACCAATCCCAATCAGTGAGTATTTCAAATGTCCAAAATAACAAACGAATATTTATTGATTGATCGGAATATATTTGATTTGTTTCATGTGAAGGGATCAACCCAAATAATGGAAATGTTAATAATGGTAATAATGGCAATAATGGCAATGGAAATGGAAATAATGGTAATAATGGTAATAATGGAAATGGTAACGTAACTACAGCACCAATTGTAACAACGACTACAAGTAAGTTTCTTTTTGACTTCTGTATGACGTATAAAGTTCTAGGAATTTTTGTCACCGATTTCGACCAACGCTGAATTTTTTTCATCTCAACTCCAATTGTTAATCCAATCAGCGACATCTGCTGCGACAACAACAACTTCTGCGGCAACAACAACAACAACGACAGCAACAACAACAACAACCACAACGGCTGCAACCACAGCAGCTCCAGCTGGATAAGCATTCCAAGAGCATTGCAATAGAGTTTGAAAGTCAGATTGGCGTCAATCTTATAAATTTATATTTATTTCTATTTAATTTCATTGTATGTGTAAAATAAGTCCACAATCTAATTCAGTTAAAATGCCTAAACTATTAATATTATTTGATCATTGCAAAATAAACGAATAATCTGTTTTACTGAAAAATAATTGAAATAAATTGTGTTTTTTCTAAATGAAATTCACTGATCTGAAAAAAGGCTGAAAAGAACGTTTAATATTGACCATAAAATGAAATCACACAAATCCAAATGTTTGGCATACAATTTCTTCACAATTCTAGATTGCATAGATCGCACCGTTAACAAATTGAAGAAAATTTTATACGAGATCCGCATGAAAATGAAAATTCAACTACCAAATTTGTGAAAGAGCTTTGCATTAAGGGAGAGTCACAATGAATTCAGCAACCATGGTATGAATAAAAAAAATTATGGAGCAAAACATACCAAGAATGAACGTTTCAATTGAAATACAATATCTTGATTAGTCACTCTTTAACAATGACCAATTCCAAAATATAAAATATGTTCGCCTCAAAACGGTGTTCGACTGACAATTTTTTATTAGAAATTTCTTCTATTCACTTTTGGGTGTTCTTTCAAGTGTCTTAATCTCGATTAATAGCCAATATTCATACACGAATGTCCGCGAAAAACAGATTGCTTTTAATCTCATGCCCTCACCATTGATTGTGTATATTGAAGATATTGTCGTTATTTTCGAAAATTTCGGTAAACAACGATTTTTCATAAAAGTTGAGCGAGAGACTTATCAAAAATGATACTGAGTTCTGAAAACACAGCTCCGATGCAATATTCGATTTCGATTTGAAGAAAAACTATTTCTGTCATTTCTTGAATGAATTTCAAGTTGAGTTCGTCGCTCATGCCTACAATTTTGATACGTCATGAAGTGACGGATGAATGTTTATTTTCAAAGCATTTAATTCATATATTTTCATTACTGTAATTCAGTCCAGTTGATTTCATTTTTGAGGCAATAAAATATTATGATAACGTTCAATTGTCATTCAATGAATAAAAATATGTTTTATACAATTGAACAGCGAAAAACAAAAGCTTATTGTTTTTCGACCTGCATTGAAATAATTCCGAACAATAAAAAAAATGTGAACGAGATCAATATGATAAGCAACAACACCGATTGAGCTCGCATATTGCACAGACAAAAGAAATAGTACATTTTGTAGATGAAGATTCAGATTAGGTAAATTTGCACCGGTCCCATTTTCAACAACATTCAAAACTGACAATCTGCACTCTGCATTGTGAGATTCGTCTGGTGTTTTTTTCTCCATCCAATTTAAACAATCTTTTTGGCTATAAAAACGCAGTTCGATCGACCGATAAGTATCAAACACTTCATATCATTTCAATACGATCAACATGAAGTTCGCGGTACTTTTTGCTGGAGTGGTTTTTGCACTTTTTGTAAGTTAAATCTGAATTCGATTATAATTCTATTCGGGAGACAAAAAATGAAATAATAATTGAACGGCTGATTTGTTTAAAGGTTTTCACATATGCTGAACCAGAAGCCGATCCGGATCCAAGTGCAGATCCAACAGCTTTGGCCGAACCAACAAAGGGAGGGCATGAACGAAAGATTGCTCGCGGACCTATTCGTCCAATGCGGCGCAAAGTCCGACGACATAAATCAAAATCTCGCTTCTCAAAATCTTCATCGGTAAACATAGCCCAATAAAAAAATCAACAATTACAAAGTGAAATATTTCATTAAATTAAAACGATTGGCATTTTTAGGGTTGCAAAAGTAAAAGTAGTTGCCGCAAAAAGAAATGCAAACGCTGCAAACGCAGCAAACGTAGCAAACGTAGCAAACGCAGCAAACGCAGCAAACGCAGCAAGCGCAGCAAACGCTTTGAAAGAGAAAAGGGAATTTCATGCGATCAACGCTCTTGCTTTGGAAATAAACGTTGTGATAAGGCCATCTTACCGTTCCCAATACCAATCCCAATCAGTGAGTATTTCAAATGGCCAAGATAACAAACGTATATTTATTTATTGATCGCAAAATATTTGATTCATTTCATGTGAAGGGATCAACCCAAATAATGGAAATGTTAATAATGGTAATAATGGCAATAATGGCAATGGAAATGGAAATAATGGTAATAATGGTAATAATGGAAATGGTAATGGAAATGGTAACGTAACTACAGCACCAGTTGTAACAACGACTACAAGTAAGTTTCTTTTTGACTTCTGTATGACATATAAAGTTCAAAGAATTTTTGTCACCGATTTCAACCTACGCTGAATTTTTTTTCATCTCAACTCCAATTGTTATTCCAATCAGCGACATCTGCTGCGACAACAACAACTTCTGCGGCAACAACAACAACGACAGCAACAACAACCACAACGGCTGCAACGACAGCACCTCCAACTGGATAAGCACTCGAAGAGCATCGTAACAGAGTTTGAAAGTCAGATCGGCGTCAACCTTATAACTTTATATTCATTCCTATTTATTTTCGTTGTACGTGGATTGAAAAAAGTCCACAATTTAAATCAATAAAAATGCCTCGGCTATTAATATTATTTATTCACTCATTGCAAAGTAATCAAACTATTTGTTTTATTAAATGAAAATTGAGGATGGTTGCTTCATTCGGTACACGGCATCCGATGCTCATTAAAATGTCATTTTTATTTCGCTTGCGGTCTAAATCACCTTGACCAATTCGATTATGGAAATCCATGGATTCGATAAAACAGAGAATATTAATAAAAGAAAAAACAAATAATTTGCAATATATTTCGAAAGTGAACTGCCTAAAGTCAGTTTATGGTGATTATTCAAAGTCTCTGTAATTCGATTAAATAGTTAGGATAATCATCGAACAAAGCGATCGGTCATCGGTAAATTTGATCGGAAAGTGGAATTTTTTTTACAACCAAATATTCAAAATATTGAACAACTATCCATAGGTCACACACACACAAACACATATACAAACACACACACACTAGATAATGTTGATCGGATAGTTCAAAATGAAAAGTAAAGCACAAATTGTCGATTTAATTCGTTCAATGTATTCAGTCAGTCTTTCTTTGTCTCTCTCTCTCTCACTCTCGGAAGTGAAATTGTGATCTGCAAAAGAGATCAAACACAGCGTGGAACCTATGAATAGCAATCAACTCAAAGTTTATGAATATTTTCAAACATCGAATAGATTATTTGTTAATATTTTTTTTTTGTGAACAATAACAATTAATCTTGCCAAAATGAAAGAAAACGATTTACTTCGCCTCGATCATTTAATGTGTGCAAAGCATATCATACAAATATGAACATCGGTCTCACAAAACACTCAGTCTGTCGGGTCCGCTTAATGAATCGAACATGAATTTTCATTTATCCAATAAATCAAATGGTTGTACACTTCAATCAAGATAAAAAATGATTTCGAGAAAGCACTTTTACATTAAACATTCATTCACAAATCACATCGAAACTAATGTGTCGCTGGTAAATTGGATAAAGTGTTAAACAATGGGTCCGATTGCTTCTAGCCTCAAGCTGATAGAACCGAATTCAATGTGATTTTTATTCGTTCGTCCGAATTAAAAATTTCATATTCAAAAATTTCCAGTTTGATTACGAATTACGACAGCGATGGCGACAGTGCGCACATCAGTGTTCACTTACTTTGGGCCATACAATGTTACATTATTATTAGAAATAGACATTGGACATAACAAGTATGAACGTCTTGTGCACTTGCTGCTTTTGAAATCGGTAATTGAGTGAAAAATTGTTCAACGCACTTGCGTCTTTGTACACTTTACTATCCAACGAAATATGATTTGCTATGAGTGGCCACTGGCTGTTGGCTGCTGTGCCAAGGTGATTTTCTTTCGAATTTTTCAAGTAATTTTTTTTTCTCATTCACGATATGAAAATATGTATAATAAAATGTATAATGTGTATCGCAAAACACTTATACTTGCTGTAATTCCAATAAAATAGTTGAATTGAGCTCACCGCATCCATAACTACAGATGAAATTTTTTCAAATCACAACTTCAACCGCAAATGAACCGCTGAAATTGAATTCAGCGATAGCGAAACATATTTAATTTTCTTTTTTGGTTAACAAATGTGTGCGAAACGAATTGATTTGAAGTCATCAGCACTTGAACGATAGATGGAAGCGATTTACATGGAATAAAACACAATATCCGATGAATACACGATATTCGAAGAGATCTTCGTCCGCTTATTGAATATTATTATTATTTTGACGATGAAACGATTATATTATTATAGACATTATGAATTATAAAAAAATTCACTCCTATAGAAAGTTTGATCGGTGATTATATTTTGATAATTTCGACTGATGCATATTGTGTACACATGTAATTTGTAATTGAATTGATGCATTGTGTAATTCTCATTTTGTTGAGTGATTTAAAAATATCAAATGAAAACAAATTAAATGGGCTCGACACAAACAACAATGCGAATCAAAAATTAAATTCGGTCAACGATCCATTATGATTAATTTTTATTATTGAATCAATCCGTCAAAGTTTGCGCAGTCGCTAATTGAAAATTGATTGTTTCATTGGGCTATTCGATGGAACGTAGCCATTTTTCAAAACCAAATACAAACTTTAAATCTTTATCGAAAATTTAATGTTGAAGAAGATGAAATCAGAGCATGTTGTTTCCGATTGAGTTCAATTGCCCTCTCGACCTTTTTACACTTGAATTCAGAGCTGCATGAATAGTTCTTTACTATGGGAACCGATAAGCTCTAGTTTCTTAAATTTAAATCAATTAGCATATGTTCCAAAAGAAGATGAGCTAAAGCTACCATTCAGAATTTGTTTATGAATTATGAAAATTATGAATATTCCGTTACTTTAGCACGGTTCGACGCTTTGAACTATAGAAATATAAAGAAATTTTATAATTATTATGCAAATACCGTCAATTCTGAGACACGAAAATTGAATTAATCGCATCGCGTCGCACAATTGAGCACAATGTTTTCAAATAATTTTCGGTATTCGTTGTGCAACATAATAAGTTGAGAGGCACGAATCTGGTTCTGCGAAATTCTGCGATGCGAACATTTTCTTTATTTACGATTTTGAAAAAAAAACTAACTGATGTTGAGTAAACTCGTCAAACGGATTATATTATGTCGATGAGTGGCTGCAAAAGATGAACGCAAAAAAATAATAAGAGAAAAACGAGTTGTCGTTCTATTGAAAAAATCTTTCATCGTTGATCGTGATCATGAGCCAGACATAAATAATGGTTTGGTTTGGTTGCATAATTATTGATGTGTTGTACAAAGTGCGAAGTCCGGAATATTTATCACTTCAAAGAATGCATGTGGGGAAAATGAAGACGATTTATCCGAACTGGAACTCGTATCAAATGTATGCTATCAAACCAAACTGGCTAAATGCCAAAATAAGTGGAATCGTGATCCATCTTGCTAAATTATAATTAAAAACTGCGAAATTCTGAAGAGTGGGCAAAGCCTACGGTCATAGCGCTACGTTTTATACTCTATACTTCATACCGCTTTGTATAGTGTACAGTTCGGTAACATTTAATTATCATTTAAAAATGCGCTGACAAATACGTCAAACAATGACGCAAAATATTCATTTGGTCCGACTAGCTGTAAATAATATTTTGATCGTGCAATCAAGTGCGACGTTCAATGAACCAAACGAATGAGTAGATCAATATTTGTACACTGTACACATACACGAAAAGTTTAACGAATCCACTTGTGTGTTCTCTTTCAAACAAATAATCACCGATCATAGCATTACAAATTTGTTAAAGTTCAAATCAAAAATTTATTCTAAAATTCGTTCCGGACTGTCTGAATGCATACAAAATACAAAATAAACAAAGAGCGCCGCGCACCTGAATTTTTTTTCTGTTAATTTCACTTTGGATCTTTCCAGTACACGCACCGTGGAACTGGGTGAGAGGAAAAAATAAACTGGGCAATGGGCAATTGAAATGCTTCATTCATTGTTCAGACGTGGATTTAAATAATATTGGGTTTAAACGCGCTTTCTTTATTTATTTATTTTTTGTTGAACAGAAATATCAAATGTACTGCGTACCAGTTGAATGAATTATTACAATGCGTGCATTAAAAAAACAAAAAATGTAAATATCTCTTGATTAAGAGAACGTAGACAGCTTTTGAGAACAATTTTGGCCTATTCACGATGTGCAGTTCTAACAATCAACGCGAACGAATTGAAAACCTAACGTTGACCTTGTGGATCATCTTTTGGTTTTTTATTACGGTGGTTGTCGGTACTGTACTACTAAATGTTCAATATTTTGAATAAAATGAATAATAATATTTCGGTTCTTTGTCACAGTTTTTCTCAAAAAATTATTTTAATCTAGTGACCCATCTGCCATTACAACATTACAGTACAGTTGTTTGGGTACTTTTTTCTGCTATTTTCGGCTAACGGTATCACCGCAAGAAATTTCTCAGCAACAAAACTCGAACACAACGAAATAATACATATTTTTTGGCAGTGCAATGAATATTTTGAGCATTGAATGCTCTCGTTACCGTCGTGAGCTGTTCGAAGCAAAGCATTTAATCATTTTCCTGTGTATTTTTTGCGCTAAAAATAATTGCTTATCCGCTGATATTCAGAACGGCGATGCATTGTTATATTGTTTTTGTTTTTCCATATATATTCATTCCTTCTCATTTTTCACGTCGGATTTATGTCAGTGACGATAAACAATTTATTCCTTCGTTCATATTTATTATTTTTTCACTGTTTTGAAGCATATTCCGAAAATTGTATGGTTTGAAAATTTTGGCTGTAATTGATCCGTAAAATGGAAATATACAACAAGCGAAGCATCTCGTTAAGATAACAATC
>GL501439.1:295264-316622 GCA_000149185.1 Mayetiola destructor
ATCGTCCAACTGTGAGGGCCAACCGATTTCAAATGAAGCCACAAAATGAAATTTTCCATTGATAAGTTCTATTTGGTAATTCGAATGATGGTGATGATGATATTTCCAGTCCAATTATTATTATTATTTGTTTGAGGTTTCACACTACGCGTATCAAAACAACCAGCAAAGCGATGGCTCAGTTTTTATTTATTTTTTCTCTTGCCCATGCGATCGTGTAACTGAAACCGTGAAACAAATCCAAACCAAAATCCAAACAATTGACGCTTCAGGTTTTTCTTTGAATTTCTTCCTCTTCTTCTTCTTCTTCTTCTATTGCTCTACTCGATGGAAAAATCAGTTAACAAATAAAAATCGCTTTTGATATTACTTTGTTAGATATTCGTTTGCCATTTGCGGTCTTTACAACCATACGAAGACGCAATGACCTGCATTTCTTTTTTCTTTTCTTTCTTATTCACTTTATGTGTACATTCAATCATAGTAAATAATATTTTTCTTCAAATTTTAAAAATATTGAGGCAATCAGATAGGGCTTCAAATGCTACTTTACTGTATTTTCCTTCGTCGTCACTGGTCGCTCATCTTCCGTCATGAAAATTGCACACTTTTCACTTCATTATACAATAGAAATGAGAATAGGATTCGTTTCATTTCATGGAAAATTTTATTTGGTCGTCATCAGCAACGAAATGCCACATTTTAAAATAGAAAAAGAGTATTTCACTTCTCGCTGATGAGATGTAATTTCGTTCAATGTTTTTAAGTTCTTGTTATTGATTTTATAGCGAAACAAAATAATAATGTAATTGGCTTTAAATCGTAAAAATGGTTTTTACAATGAATTTCATTCTCAAATGATTATTATTTATTATTGAACGTTCTCACGTAACATTCTGGTCTTTGGTTTGGCTCATTTGTATTACTTTTTGATTTCATAAAGTCCATTCTTCGTTTAATTTTATGAATTCCCATGCCGCACACCAATTAAGCCAATTTGCTGGATAAATTCATCTTAATTTGATTTTAATTTGCTTTTTGGTTTTTTTTTCGGCAGTGATAACCAACGCCGGCGGTGTTACTTAACATTTCCCAAAGTGATTTTTACTAGCCATGCAAGAGCAATAATTGATAATAATATCAATCACCCGTCGATTAATTATTGAGCTTTTAAAAGAAAAATTTCATTTTTTTCTCGAACGACGAAGAAATTTTTTTTTTCTGAATTCCATGATTATTAGAGCAACTGAATGGAATCTTTACCATAGTTCACGGATCGTTTCCGTACCAAAAAAAAAAAAATGTTCTGTGCAACCATAAAAGAAAAAACAATTTTCAACTCGCTGTTTCATCTGAAGTGATGCGCGTAATTAATTTGACTGCGTTTCATTTCCAGCTGTGTGAAATTGGGAATAAGAGTCGAGATAACTGCTGTGGCTTTGAGATCAAACGATGTGTACGTTGTGTATAATTTTCTGATGAAATTACCGATTTCCAAAGAAAAATGAAGTGATCAAAAAACGGGCACCACATGAATCGGAATTAAAACTTTCAATTAATGCCATGTTCAATGGCAATGTTAAACTGCGAACTCACTACACTTAACCAATGGCTTCATTTCAATTTTTGAATCTAATGATTCTTTTAATTTCTTAAGCTAAAGAAACTTTAAGCACTTTAACAACCGGTCGTATGGATAAGACAAAGATGGAAAATATGTCGGTTCTTTGATGAAACCCGATAAAACCAATTTATTTGCGGGAATTCATAATTTTTGTTGTTCAGCATTTTGTGTGTTGCGAATTATTAAACATGAAATATTTCATTGTATGAATTGTGAATCCAAGTAATATTAATAACGGTAATTCAATATTAGAAAAGATTGCTGTTTGGTTTTCATCCATTCAAAAATTAATAGGCTAAATACACTTGAAGCATTGTCATATTTTCCATTGAATTCACATTGAATTCAATATCTATATTTGGTAATCAGGTAGTATATCTGTGGACTGTAAGCACCTCTGTGTGTGGTTTCATTGGAAAAAAAATAATACATTTTCCGGATGATCCAATTCAAGTTTCGGATTAGTTTTCTTTTTATTTGATGCGATTTGAATGCATAAGCAAACAAAGACCGATTGGAAAGACATTCCCCTTTCAATAAGTTGAAATAATAGTTGAATCGAATGCATCAATGAAAATGCAATAGCAAAGTTAAACAAAAGAGAAGCAAGAAGGCAGGCCTAGGTGATTAATTAAAGTCCATGAAGAGTGAAATAAATAAATAAATCATGCCTGAATCAAATGCCACGTTAATGGAAAAATTTCAATTTTTGCTCGCAAAATAAATCATGCCTGAATCAAATGCCACGTTAATGGAAAAATTTCAATTTTTGCTCGCAAAATTGATCGCTGATCACTTACAAATAATAATGAATCAAATATCTCTGAAACAAAGAAAGAAATTAACGCGTCCGATTCCAAACCGCTGTTGCAATCGCGGTGAGAAAATATGTTTGGCATATAATTTTACTATACTGAAAACGATTCGGCACATAAATATATCGTACATTGAACAAATTTCTGTATGCAATTACATTCTTGATCATATGCCTTCTTTTCGATGGTATAACTCCAGTCTACCAAATATCTAATACTTTTTTGCTCTCCACCTCATATGCAAGAAAAACTGAATCATGTTGAACATAAATCTCAAGCACATAAACACGACCACCGAAAAAAAATGATCAAAATCGATTATAAGATCAGTCACCGTGCAAATAGTTCACAAAGATAAAATGCCAAGCGCGCCAAGCAAAACTGAAATAACGAAGCCAAGTGCATTTAGTAGCAACTGCAAAAAACACAACAGCCCAAACGAAAGATTCAATAACAAAATTGATTCTCATTTCAATTCGAATAAGTGTGTTGAGCTATATCCATTTCACGGATTAATAGGTGTTTTCAGTGTTCACCATGTGCGCGCAGCACAACAGCCAGAATTGGAAAAAAAATCTAAAGAATGGGCTCGACGACGCAGAAAATATAAGAAAAAACATATTGAAAAAAGAGAAACTATATGGTTAATGGTAACACGATGATAAAATAAAACCAAAAAAAAAGGCATTTCAAATAAGAGCAACCAACAACCGCTTATAACTTATAACATTGATAATGGCCCTTTAAAATAGGTTACGCAAGCGCAAATCATTTTGTTCAAATTTAGGTTTGGGTTTGAGTTTGGTTCGTTGGTATTTAATTTATTGCTGAAATTCCACCAGCATTACTGGATGTGAACGAATCAAACTGTTCGTTAAAAAGAAAGTTTGACTCTGACAGAATACGAAACCAAAAAAAAAACTGACGATAAAAACAAGCGAAACGAATTTCGACAGACAGTTGACCAGAATGAGTATCTTAGGTGTTTGGTGTTGTAATCGATCTTCTGAGTCGCATTTGATACGGCCAATTCTTGGATAAATATTTAGATCGTTCCATTTCATTGTCAGCGCAATTATTCAGCCCAATTAAAAATGTCAACACAATAATATTAGAGTCACATCATGACATCCATCTTTAATCATTGTCAGCCAACGAAGAAGGCTGATTCGTGATTGAAATGCACTCGATTCACATTGTTCACAAGAAAATTTACAACTTCTTGCTTTGGATCGAAATGCACTGAAAAATTTCCATTCGAATTTTTTTTTGTTGTGTGCTCAATATCGATTTTGCGCTCATTTTTTCTTTTTCTCTCTATTTCACCGCAAAATTGATCGATTGCAAGCTCACGGAACTTACATTACAAAGTGTTACGTTATTAATATCTATTCATTTTGAACAAAAAATACACAAAAAAAAATGTTAACATAAAACATGAAAAATGAAGCATCGACTTTGGCTTATGAGCAAATGAAAAGCAAACAAACATTTCCCAACACCGAACATCGGAGAACACCATACGTTATCATCATCAGATAGCATTTGATTCCTGTGGGGCGTAAAAACGTTGTTAAATTTTCTACTTCTTCTTCAGTGTTTCATGTGATTAATTTGCTTTTGAATAATAATTATGTTTGTTTGGTGTAGAAACATTGTAGCGCTACGTTATACATACTGAATGAGCTAAACGTTTATCTGTTTATTGGTTACACACGGGTTACACACGGAATACGTTCATTGAATGTACAATGAATGTATTTATCGATAGAGAGAAAAAAAGCAGCAGAAAAACAGAATGTGAAATGCTAAAAGAAAACTTTCTTGGTAAAGAATTGAATCGGGTTCCAATGACGACGTCGTTCATTAAGGTACGTGTTCGAGTGTTTGGTGTACACGGTAAGAATTTTAGTTAAATTTTTCCAGAGAAAATTTGTTTATTCAAAAATGAGTGACAAATGTAGAACGACGAATAACGATGTGCAACAAGTGACAATATCTTTTCTTCGTTGTTTGTTCCTCCAATCGAAACGGCAGGGAAATTTGTGTCAAGCAAATTCATACTAATAAATAATTTCTTAACTTTCGTTCTTCCGTCCGCGACAAAAACGACGTTGAACATCAGTCGTAGACAACGAAGACGATAACACACCGTGAATTTTGTTTCCATGCAAATTCAACATTGATCATAAACCATGTAAAAGACGAAAAGATTTGCTTTCTAATTAGATTTCTATCGGCAAATTGTCGTCGGTGGAATTAACCGAATGCCTGAAGAGAGGAAAAAAAACGTGCCGCACCACATTCGTTCTTAATGAACCAAAATTAAGGAACGAAGAGAGTGAAAAAAAAACAAAAACGCGACGATGGAGGAGATGAAGAGAGAACAGATGGCTATAAGCTCATCTCTGGTTTCGAACATGGTTCATTTGGGCCTCTTTTTAATTCAAATTGTTTGGATTATATTTATTTTGTTTTTTTCTTTATCATCGATCAAAAGAAAGACAACACTATTTGATGACGATCTCTTAGAGTCTACTAAACACATAACGATCGTTGATCCAACCGGAATACAAAAGTTTAATTTTATGATATATTCAACACTTTTTATGGATGTGATTAAATTATAAACACATAATTTAGAGTGAAAACCAGACTTAAGGCAAAGAAATTTTAACAATGCAGCCGCACATCGAAAACGTTTATATTTTCAAAACGATTTCACTCTCATCCATCCGCCCCAGCAAAAAATCCAATTGATGACTTTAAATTTCTTTAAATTTCCTATGTTCAGAGGCAACATCACATCTAGGGTTTACTTTTTCCTTTTATTCCAAGCAATAATAATCTCACCTTCTTTTTATGTTGTGAATATTTTCAAACTTCAGCTGTTCGATAAACGCATTAATTAATTCCTATGAATTTCGAAATGATTCTCCTTGTTTCGATGGTTTATTCGTTGGTCGCGATGCAAGTCCGATTTTTATTTAAGAAAAAAAATGTTTTTATTTCAAATTTGACCTTTTGTTCACCAGAAAACCTTATTTTGGCTACAAAAAAAAATAGATTGCAAACGTGCGATTTTTGCAACGTCCTACATTCGTCTGCGGCTTAAATTACACACAAAAAAATTCACATTTAAATTCTCATACTTTTTTTCTCTGCTTATTTCACGGCTTCCTTTCTTTTTTGTGTAAATAACGACTGCACTTGTACACTTTTCAACGAACTCTTGAATATTATAATGAACCTTTTTTTTCGCCCGAATCGAACACAAATATTCACTTGAATCAATTATTTGATGAGTTCTTCATTTCGTTTCGTTTGATTTTTGTCTTTTATTTTCATCAATATTTGAAAGAAATTTGCTTTCTCTTGTCACAAAAAATTTGGTGATAAGTGGAAAACGGTTTTAATGCTCAAGCACAAAAACGACAACAAGTGATTTCCAAAGATTGTTATCCAAGTCACTTGACGATATTGCCTTGAAAGATATTGCCCACAAAACGTCTTAACCATTTGGTTGCTCGCGTACAACTGCCAATTCAAACCGGTTGCAATGATCAACGGAGCTGAAAAGACTATAACTACAAGACACATGTATCTTGAATGGTGTTATAGTAGGCTTAGATAGTGCTGAATGGTGATCATTGAATGCAGTAAGAGATCGAAGACGAAAGAAATGAGAATGAAAAATTTAACAAAACCGAACCGTTCGTCGAATGAACTACACGGAAATCGTCGAATGAATAAGAAATGAAGAAAAGACTTTTGAGTGAAAATTCATTTGCGTTGAGTCATTTGATCCCCACTCATCAGTTGTTGTGCTTACTTCTGACGATCGAACGAGTGATTTTTTTTCTCCATCTGCTGAGTATGAAGAATGAAAAAAATAAAAGTCAAAATTTTTTTGTCAAATTTTTTGTTTTTATTCAATCATTTCAAGAATTAAGTGAACAATAACAGTGTTGTTGTGGCAATTGACAAGACTATATTCGCTAACATCCAGAAGAAAACTGGTTGGATCCCTTGGTCCGATTTCGCTGTATTTTTCATCTGAGTTTCGTTGATCCCTACAATTTCATAGACGCAATGCCCGCAAACATTGTCTTTAAATCTTTTTTATTTGTGTATTTATTTTTCATTTGTTAATTTCAACAAGTAAAATTTAAACTTTCTATTCGTTTGTGTCGTCACTTGCATATTTCATGCAGGTCATGGCTGTTATCTGATAACATTGCGTTTTAATATTTTATTTGTTATTTTATTTTTATTTTTCTTCATTTATGGCCTCCATACAAAAATGTATTAAAACTTTTCATTTTCATTATTAAATTCCTTCGTTGATCGGTAAGTTAATTAGTTCAAATTCTGAGTTCTAATGAAAAAATATTTTCAAAATGTTTGGAAAAAAAATTAAAGCGCATTTTTTTTCTCTAAATATTCTCTAAATCTTAGACAAACATTTCTTTGATTGTTTCTGAGTAATTTTTCGATATTCTTTCTTCATAAATTTGGATTCCAAACTCCCGTTTTGTGTTAAAGGAAGTGAATCTGATTTTCTATTAATGTATCTCATTGAACTAGCTTCGATTTTTTATTTTTTTTCGGGGTTAAATTATTTTCTCTATTGTTTTGTTCCTCACAAAATTTAACAAATATACCCAAATATAGCATTTCTTATGTCTAAATAATTAAGTCTATGGATTTAATGTTACATATCATTGAATCGATTGCTTCAAAAAGAAGAAAAAAATTATATTTTCAACACAATCTTTCATCAATCATTTCATTCGATGTCATTCAATTTGTACAATATTTTTGCCATATGAAAGACAATATTTGTGTTGCTTGCTGGACTTTACCAAATACATATAAAAACTATTTGATATTACAATAGTACAATGTATTGTATGATAATAATAATGATAGAATATAGAATAGGTAATAGGCCGCAATGAAATGATCTGAGAAAGAATTTTTTTTTGTCCCCTTTTTCTTTCAGGTAATATTCACTAATATTTATAACGATGAATGCACGAAATTCTACAAACAGGTGAAAGTCAAGTGGGAACAGATAATGAACAACTATTTTTAGACCAATGTGGCAATTGTGCTCGAGTCGAAATACGCACTGAGAATAATACAAAATTCAAATGTATCAATTTTTGAATGGAATTTAAACTGACAGCACACAAACGACAGCAACCCGAACGGACAATATTGAACTTGATTAAAAGAGGCTCATTAAATATTCCCAGAAAACATGTAGCAGGAAAAACAAGGAAATGATAACAAAATGAAAACGAATCGAATAAATTAAATCGAAGAAAATTTAATGCTTAAGTGTTCAGTGTTCATCTGAATTCGTAGATTTGAATGCAACTTTCCGGGACGTGTTTCAAATTCAGCGATTGATACCTGAAATGAAATGACAAATGGTTGTTGTTTTTTGTTTTGTTTCTCTTCAAAAAATTTGAATCTGAAAAATTGAATCGAGAAGATGTTGTGTTTTGTGTTTGATGATTTGCTTACCATTCGGATGATCTGTGATAATAATAACCTTCCATTTCAGCTTTCGATTTCTGAAAACAAATATAATAGAAGCCAGCAAATGATGCGCCATTAATATCTTTGATCGTGTGATCGGGAACCTGAAAATAAAATCCAATCAGAATTGATATATTTTCATTTAAATTGGAAAATGCGATTTTGTTGCGTCTTTTCTCACCAAAAAATGCTCTTTCCATCGCATGAATACGTAATCGCTTTTCGCTAAACTGTCGTAGTCAAAATTATCTGAATTGAAAGTTTTTTCGTATTTATTTTCAAAGGCGGAGAATTTACTCTGCAAAATGAAACGGTCAAGAAAAAAATTCATTATTTTTTCAAATAATAAAACGAAAATCTTGAAAAATAAGTAATAGCCCAAACTTACCCAATGTTTTCGATCGACATCTTCATCTGCATCCCATTTTCGTGTTAAAAATGGATATTTTTTCGAAATAATTTCACCATCGAAAAAAGTCGTCAACATTGGATACTCAAATGTGAGTCCTGATATTTTTAAATAGCCGCATAAATATGAATTCTCCTCGTCCACATGCTTTAAACAAAGAAATTATTCAAACATCAAAAGATAATAATAATTGTTGTTATTGTTTATTCGAAAAAGAGCCAAAAGGTTAAGTTGTTGATATATATTCAAGTGACAAAGCCAATCAAATCGTTCAGATAGCAAAATTACGTTGAAAGAGAAAGAGAAATTGAAATGAGGAAAAAGAAAGGAGAAAAAAAGCAATCACTACAAAATATCATTCACCAGCATGCATACCTGTAAGACGACTTCAACGGCATATGAATTCCCTTTGGATTTTTGTGAACCTTCAAATTTGGAGCCATTGTACAAAAGCGTTTTTGGAAATCCTAATTGCTTTGATTGGGCGGGTGGTGGGATTATTTCGGTTTTGACAGGCATTTGGACACTTTTTTATATAGAATTATTTTTTCTATATATTTTTTTTTATTTAATTTTCGGTTTTCAACTAATTTACTCCGGAAAAATATGGTTATTCAATGATCGATTACAATTACAACTCCAACAAGCACAATAACCAAACAAAAATTGAACAAAAATCCAATAATAATTCACACAAATTATTTCACTTTTCACGATCAAATTTGCTTCCGTATAAATTTCGTTTCATTCACTTTTTGCATATTCAAAATACAGAAGAAGAAGACGAAGACGAAGAAGAAGAAGTAGAGGAGGAGCAGATGATTAGCTCAAAATGAATGGATGATTTGTTCGTCAATTGATGATTGACGAAAGATTACGTTTGGCGCCCACCAAAACGTAAATATACGCGTTATTCAATTGGTTATTATTGAAATGATTTGACAAAAAAAATTGTAATGGTTCTCTTTGCCCAAGACAAAAATAAATACGTCGTTATGAACTTGATTCAAATGCAATTTACGATGTTAAAATCTCACTCTCATGTGCACCATATAGAAATGTGTGATACAAATGAGAAAAATAACTTTTGACAACTGCATGATTATGTCAAAATTGGCATTGTATGCGTGAATATGAATTTTATACACATACATGTGGGCCGAGTGTTGTCCGATGTGTTGTTATAAAATTCGTCATTCGCTGAAAATAGATGTAATTTTGATTGTTTTTTCGGAAAAAAACGTCATAAATGATTTGAACATTTTCAATTTTGCGAGAGTCAAATGAAACCGGTGACAAATCGCCATTAATTTTGGTCGCAGACATTGTCAAAAAGTCATTGTGTCCCAAAACATTTGACTTTGTTCACAATCTGTCATCCTGAGAAGAGAAAAAAAAACTTCATACGGGCCCGACTGACTGAAACAGAATCAATTCAGCTCTTTAAAAGTGTGATATGATGCGTCGATAGAAGCAACAACAAATGTTGTGTTGTGTGTGTAACATCATTGATAGTTCTTCGTTTCGCTTCATATTGTAATCCAAAACAAAAACAGATCAAAAGAAAAGAATCAGTTTAAACG
This sequence comes from Mayetiola destructor, assembly GCA_000149185.1. Lineage (NCBI taxonomy): Eukaryota > Metazoa > Arthropoda > Insecta > Diptera > Cecidomyiidae > Mayetiola > Mayetiola destructor. The sequence goes on from GL501439.1 coordinate 305,246, forward strand.
AAATTGCAAGCACATTTCCATCATAAAACCGAAAGAAAAAAAACGTGAACAACAAACAAGTGATGTCCACGGTCAATTTAAATCCACGCAAAAGTCCAAACATGCTCACTAAACAAGGAAGCAATCAATGGGTGCGATTGAATGTGGGTGGCACTTGCTTTTTAACAACAAAGACAACACTTTCGCGCGATCCAAATTCCTTTTTAGCTCGTCTAATCCAGGACGGTGAACTAATATCAGACAAAGTAAGTTAAAATTGTTCTCTTTTTTTTTTTTGCTGTCGTTTGGATATACGAATAATAATGAATCCCATCAAATCGATTTTAATTTTGTTACGTGTGCAATGTGCAATATGCATTGACCGTCATTCGGTCTGATTTTTTGTTGCATTTTACTTTTTGTAGGATGAAACTGGTGCCTATTTGATCGACAGAGATCCACGATATTTTGCACCGGTTCTGAATTATTTGCGTCATGGTAAATTAGTTTTAGACGGCGGTCTATCCGAGGAAGGAGTTTTGGAGGAAGCTGAATTCTATAATGTAACACATCTGATAGGTTTAATCAAGGAATGCATTACGTTAAGAGATAATCGACCGGCCTTGGATAAAAAACGTGTATATCGTGTGCTACAATGTCAAGAAAACGAATTAACGCAGGTAATATTTCTTCTTCTTTGCTTTCTTTTTGGAAAATTCAATCGATGAATATTTATTCAAAATGTGACAGATGGTGTCAACGATGTCCGATGGTTGGCGTTTCGAGCAATTGATAAACATTGGTACACGCTACAATTATGGTTCCGAAGAGAATGCTGAATTTTTGTGTGTCGTTTCGAAGGAATGCATTGCATCAACAATGGGACGCGAACAAGAGTCCAACGATCGGGCCAAGGTTCTTCAGCAAAAAGGCTCACGAATGTAAACAATGCGCCGATCTTTGATGCTGTTTTTATGATTGATGAGTGTATCGTATCCAATCACATGTTATGAACTATTTCGAAATCGATGCAAAAAATCAATGACTACGATTTATTTGTTATCAGTGTGCAGTGATAAAGATTCTCTGAAATTTTTTTCGCCGAAATTCAATCAAAACTGAATGGAATATCGACCATTCAAAATCCCAATTTTATTGAAAACGAAAAACCAAACAAAAATGTCTTTGTAAGTTGTTGATGTTGTGTGTGCGTTTGCAAAAGTTTAATCGAAATGCAATTCTTACATTTTAAATGTAAATTGAAGTTTATTATGAAAATTTGTGTTAGTTCGATATTGTAGTATCGAATCGTCAATTTTTCGACTAAATCATATGATTAATAATAATAATAATATTGAGAGAAAAAAAATCGCTGATAATTACAGGTTCCAAAAAGTGTATGCCGTTCATTGAATAGATTTTAAACCAAATACTCATAATTCACGTTGTGCGCATAATTCTTGGAAATGTTGAAAATGCTTGAATATGAAGTGCAACTACCACCGGCAAAACGATGAACTGGCAAAACGTCCAAGCACTTTAATCACTCATTTCCAATTTAGGTTCATCGTAATTTTAATTCATTTCAAGAAACAATCTCGGAACAAAACAGAAACTGTCGTTAGAATTCACATTGACATTATTTTAGGTAATAAATCACACGACAAATCAATTTAACTTAGTTTTTATCATCTATTTTTTTTTTTTGGTTGCATCATTTGATGAACATTCTATTTGTAAGCATATACTATTTCATTTTCGCCATTCAGATTTAAATCATTCGACATTCAAAAAATATCCATCGTCCATTCCGTTGAAAAATAATAGATTTTTTTATTTTTTTCGGATTCTAGAAATATAAAACTGACATTCTAAAAAAAAAAAAAAACGAAGAAACATTTTTAGATTTATTCTTCATCCGAAACAAGATAAAACAAAATAAGCATTTACTTTTAATCCAAAAAATTAAAACAATTTAAAAAAAAATTGATTGATCGATATCGGCTTGGTTTATTTTCGCATGAGTGCTCTATGAGATGTTCAACGTTCAGTTTATGAATTCCGGATGTGTTAGTTAAAAAGACAATAGAATTATAATATTTGGAATTTTGTGAATTTTATTTCAATAAAAATCAAAAGAGATTTGATGCGTTTTGATTTTTTTTTCCTTGATGTGGATAAAGGGCTTGCTGTGGCGAATTGGATTAACAATAGATTAAATAAATTTAGATCTGGTAAGTTTTTGATGTATTTATTCATGAACATAACTCAAATGTATATTGAAATAAATTAAATAATTAAATAATTTTAAAAGCCATCTAATAAATTTACGTATATTTATATTTGTTTTGTGTCACCAAAATATATAGTATATGTATATAAAATTATTTTCCAATTGAAAAGGAACGCTACTCTGAATCATACGAACTGGACTCGTCGTCAACTCTTAACAATCTCATGGAAAAATCATAATTGGATTTCATCACTTTTTGCATAATATCGCGACAATCGCCGGTACAATATGCGGCTAAGGAATTCAAATTTGGAAAATGATTTATCACATTTTCGATTCCGGCAGTCGTCAAAACTAAACCGCCAAGATCCAATTGGCGTAAATTTTTCGAATGAATGCATTTCAGTACAATGTGATCGACGATTGGGCGGATGCGTGTCAATTCATTCAACGAAATCACTTCCAAATTATAAGCGGATGTTGTACAAAATGGTAACAATTTGCTCAGTTCAATATTATATCCCATTAAATGCAGACTTTTTAGTTTGGTGAACGTATTTCGTTGGCATTTGATTTTTACATTCGGAATGGCATACGTTCTCTTAACCGAACACATTAGAAACTCTAAATTTGGGCAGCAAGCCGCAATTTTTACAATATGTTCCAAATCAATTTCGGAAATATCTTGACACAACGAAATCGATGTCAATGTTGAACCGAACTTTTCGAAAAATTGATTGAACACATTATTAAAGGAAATATTTTGAAAATTTAAAATTTTCAATTGATAATCATTTTGACAGATCTCTTCAATAGCATCGGATGTCGATGTAGCTTCCCAATTGATAAGATTCAATTGATTAATTCGTTTGCATTTAGCAAAAGCTTTTTTCAGATTGTTCGCTGTTGGATTATGATGTCGAATGATGCGTAAATTGAGCGTTTCAATATCATCAAAATCATTAACATCAATTATGGCTCGTACAATATCGGTGTACGAAATGTCTTCCAACGTCGGAATATTTCGAAGTAAAAATCTCAAACTAGCGTAGGTTATTTGCTTTCGATTGCTTCGTTCAATTTCTCTGGGCTCATTAATGACAAGTTCACGCAAACGTTGGCATGACTTCAACGAAAATAGTCCCTCATCGGATACCTGAATATCACCACTGGCCGGACAATTGAAAGCCATCCTCGGAACGAACATTTCTTTTGATGTTGCATTTAAATATTCCAAACATGGACACTGTTCCGAGACCAGATTTAATAATGAATCGGTGCAGATCAAAGACAAATTTAAAATTTTCAAATGATTAAATCGATTGAATAAACAGCGCCAATATGATAGGTTCAATTGCAATTGTTGAGCCTCAAAATATTGAATTTCATCGTGTAAAACAATTTCAAGAAAATAGTAATGAGAAAATGGGTTACGTCGATGGCTAGTTAATGATCGAATCGAATGGTCCATTTCCATTGCATATAAATCTGTCAGCACACTGCAAAATGGAAGGGAAGAAATTCTTATTAGATTCATTCAGTAGCCAGCACACACACAAGAACAGATGAACCAACAAAGAGGCTTACATTTTTGAAACATTCTCCATAAGCCATTTTCGGCATGCTGCTACATGTTTACTTGGATTTTGGAATCCAACACAATCGATGCGTAAACAAAAATCGGATATATTTCTATACAAAACGAGCAAACACGTTTTATAAAGAAAATTCACTTTTTTTCGTTGCGGCATTTCATTGGCCGCAGAAAACAATTTTCGTTTGAATGAATTTAATTGAATCACTGTTCAATGAATTCGGATTGTTGACATTCAATTCGATGTTTACATAATTTTCCATCAACTCATGCACATTAAATTTGTCATTGAAACTGAACAAACATACAAAAACATTGACAATGGAACAAATGAAGAACACAAATTTGGCTGAAAATTGCAATTTCGATGACAAAACTGTCCATGCAAATGTACAAAAAAGCACATTCAGGCAAATTGCAATTTATATAAATAAAAACAAATGGTGCTTGTTCAGCAAATACAATGTTTCTTGTACAGAATGACAGAAAAATATCAAACAAAATCATATGAGCCAGTCGTGAGAAGGTGTTATTAATTGGAATGAGACAACCGTATGAGTTGCCCGATTTGATGTTTCGATCCCAGTCTCACTTTATTCATTTCTCTAATGTAAACGAAGCATTTTTAATGCCATACATTCATCATAATCGTTGTATACATTGACGCTTCCAACTCACATTGACAAATAGAAGAAAATTTCGTCCAATGACAGTCGAACAAATAATCATCATTTGCATTGTAGAAGTAACCACGACAGAAACAAAGTAAAATATAATAGAGAATATTTTTTTTTCTGCTCGTAAATGGAATTTGGTCCGATGATTTTTCTATTCTAGCGTATAATTTGTAGAAATTTGAAACGAATATTCATTGTGATTACGCATTTCATTTTGCACGGCTAACTTGTGAACATTTGAGGAATTGTTTTCGAAAAAATTTTGTCGTGAAGGATCGCTGTCAAAGATAAATAGAATGGAAAGAAATTTTTTCCCTTGAATAGAGAGAACAGTGTAGTTTTGACGATACTCTTGCCAACAGCAATTAAATTGAAAAAAAAAAATAATAATAATAATAAAAAAATAGAAATCCGGTCCGGAAACCGTTTTTATTCGAGTAATTTTTTGCGGTCGAAAAATATTGAAAATTTGAAATTGAATAATACAAAAGTGAACATTTCTATCGAATATACGAGCGTATCGATTTGTTGTTCATAAATTTTTAATTAATTAACTAAAATGGATCCACTCCCAGTAACAATAATTGTCAAAGCACCCAATCAACAATTCGAAGACCAAACAATTAAATGTGAACCGACTTGGTCAATTCGAAAATTAAAGGGCTATTTGACCGAAGTTTATCCATGTAATCCGGTAAGTGAAATGACAATGAGCGCAACAAATTAACCACAAATTTTATTATTCATTTTGATATGGAGCTTTTTGGGCTCCATTGAATGGATAACAAAATTATAAAAGATTCAAATTGGCTCGATTTTTTAACAAACTTCAATCGAATTGTAAATCGAGGCCCGTCGTATATTGTACTATGACCGCTATATTTATACATTCTACATATGTCATCATCATTCATCATATACTAGTATTTATATTGCATAATATAAATGCCTATTGAGATGATTTCTATGTTTTGTGCTTTGATTTGTTGTGTTTGGGTTGATTTTCGATATTAAGACCCTTTGCGAGATATTTCAATCAAATTTTAGGAGAAAATTTGCGTCGCAAAAAATATGATAAATATTCACATGTGTTTTATATACATATATGCTGTTACAAAAGGAACACGAGATTTATCCAAAATTATAATAAAATAATTCGATTGTTTTTATCAAGTTAAATGTGAATGGTTGCGAATCAGCCACGTAGAATTTTTAATTATTATCTATCAATCTATATTTGGATGTGTATTTCAATATCATTGAGTGCTTTATAACATACACCAATAGTCCCTGCTACTTGATTGTTGAACGTATGCGTTATAGAGAGAGAGACAGAGAAAAAAAAATAAAACCAGATACGGTATTATCAGCAATTTGCGACTATTGACTTTTCTAGAAAAATAAAATTCTCGTTCCTTGTGAAATATGGTCCATATACATGTTATTTTAAAGAAAAAGGTAGCAAAACTCAAGTGAATTCAAGCCTTAGTGCCAAACAGCTGTTCAACTACAATTTTTCATTTCGTAAGCTCAGAATTGATGATTCAGACGAATCGTACATTCTAAATTCGGATTTTAGATTCGTCAAAATGTCTTTTTCTTATCAGAATATTTTGCAGCTGATTTGATATGTCCATGGTCACCATGCTTTCGATCTAGGTTCTTCATAGTTAATGATAGTGATGATAATAATAATCGAATATTTTCACTTATTGCTGACCGTTATATTTTTTATATCATTTTCAGACATTAGAGGAACAAAAATTGATTTATTCGGGTCAACTTTTGAACGATGCACATATTTTGAAGGATGTACTTCGGCGATATGAGGGCCAAGAAACGCATACAGTCCATTTGGTTTATACACCGAAAAATCGTCAACAACAACAATCGTACGGAGCAAAACCATCAAAACCAGCTCGGAAAGATGTAAATCAACAATCACGATCGCAAACATCACAAACTACACAACAATCACAAGCTACCACTATCGCTTCCGACGGTTTAAGGTAGATTTCGATGAGTTTTGAATTCAAATCATTTTCACATTCAATAAATTTGAAAAAAAAAAATAATAATTATATTTCATTACAGACATCGAAATGTTGGTTCGGAACAAAGTACATCATCAAATGGACCACAGCCCATGCCCGGTTATATGATAAATCCACAACAATTTATGCCGGGTGCTTGGATGCCACCAAATATGGCCAATACGAATCCAGCCCAACAATCGGCTCAACAGTATATGATGGCTCAACAAATGGCCATGCAAAATATGATGAATCAAATGTATATGCAATACATGAATCAATATGGAAATACATTCCAAAATATGAATTCAGGTTCGACTTCAATGCCACAATATCCACAAATGAATCAACCGAATTTCGGAAATGTTTGGAATCCAACTGTACAAAATCCAAATCCAACAATTGATTCACAATCTCAACAGCAACAACAGCCAGCTCAACAAGTTCCACTTGTTCCAGCACCACCGCGATTCCAGGCCAACAATGATGAAGAGGAAAATCGCGATTGGTTGGAAATTTTGTATACATTGAGCCGCCTTTTGGTTTTATCGTCGTTAGTTTATTTTTATTCATCGCCAGGCAGATGCTCCATTGTGATTATTGTTGCTTTGCTTTATTATCTGTGAGTTTGCAATGTCTTTTCCACTTGGATTGCTGAAATCAACTGAATTACTAATCTCTTTTTTTTGGTTCCCCAAAGATACCAATGTCACCAAAGAACTCTACGCGAACGTCAGCAACAAGAACAGGGCCAAATTGATCGTGATGCGGATGCCGATGTAATTGATGCACCAGCTGATAATAATAATGGACAACAACAAGATGAAAATAATGCAAATGCTGAAATCGATGAAGCGGCTGAATTATTGCCCGCTTCAAATGAAACGTCTCAAGGAGCACCAAGCGGTGGTGAACATGATGAAAGTAATCGATTGCCCACAGCCGTCTTGTTACGAACATTCATTTTGTCATTTTTCTCATCGTTGATACCCGAAACTCCAGCCGTTTGAAGCTCATTCCCGCTACCAACTTGTTTGCTAATCGCTTCAAATCAGACTCGCAAATTTTCAATCACAGCATATATTGCATAGTTATTGGACTTAGTAGGTCAAGTTCATTTATAAAATAAATTTGAAAATAGCTATTATAATTTTGAATAAAACAAGCGTTTTGTTTTGTGTGATGGCAAATATTATTAGTTCGATAAAGAAAATTTTAATATGTAGGCTATATTCAGATGAAAGCGATTTAATGCGATCACATAAATTCAATGCTTAGTAATTATTATGTTTGAAGTTTGAAGATGAACAAATGAACGAAAGTTCCATTTGTTCACACTAATTACCCTTTCGAAATTGCTTATCCAATATCCTGAATATAAACTTTAAACGAAATTAGAAGGGAAAAATTGGCCTTCTAATATTAGTTCGTGATACAATACATTTTTAGAAGCGTGTTTTTCTTTGTTTTTGAAGAGAAACATATCTGTAACTCTTATTCAACTATTGGAAATAAATAATGTTTTTTTTTTCTCTCAAGAGAATTCCCAAAAATTCGAAACTATTTATTAATATTTTTCAAATGAAACTGAAACGATAAGAAACATGAAAGATTTTCCATTGCAAATAAGTAAATAATAAAGACGATTTGTTAATGAGATAATGAAAAGGAAAATTTTCCAAAAAAAAAAAAGAAGTTTTCTGTGAGTAGCAGCAGATTGTGTGACAACAATCGATGTGACAAACAAACAAACATCGCAGAATAGCAAAGCGACATTTCTCCTTTTAATAATAACAGTAGTTCATTATTTTGGAATAAAATTAAAAATTGATAAGGTATTTTCTGATGCGAGGCAGCAGTAATCTCTTCTTAAAACGTAAACGAGAAAATGGAAGTGAAGCTTATCACTTAAATATTTAAGGGCTTGAGCTCAAACAAATCACTTATATATTTGTTCGCATCACAAAAAATTTATTCAACGTTTGGCTGTTCAACGAAGAGATTCAATCGAATCGGGCGCATTCAATTTTAAATACAAAAGTTTCGTTTTTCAATTTTCAAACCGGAGACACGAGGCAAATTAAAATGTTGAGAGTACCGCGAAAAGTGAATTTCAATTCAATTCGTTATAAGCATGTAAGGTTTTTTTTTTTTGGTGACGGTCTTTAATTTTCACTTTCGTTTTGTGCTTTTCTATTCCCCGAGCATTGTCCTTATTTTTGCAAATTGATTATATTTTCATGTTGATGAAGCAAAAATAGATGACTCGACGGAAAAAAAGATTATTACATATTAATATTAGACAAAAAAAATAGGTTATATTATTAAATATTATGCCATATTTATAACATGAAATAAACAAACTACTGAAATTGAATAGTGAATAGTTGAGCGATAAAAATTAGTTGTATTACAAAAACAATCGATGCAATGATAATGTTTTTGAAAAGAAAAAAATAATAATAATAATAATGATGAATTAATTGATTAGTGAGCCGCATTTCAATAAAATAATAATAATAATAAAAATGTGAATGTTTTGATTCCATTTCGATTACTTATATTGGCAGACGGAGAAAGTAATAGCCATTCGTAGAGAAGATCAATCGGTTTGGGAACGACGTGCCCCATTTGCACCACAACATGTGAAGAGATTAGTGAGAAAAGGAGTAACAGTTTTGGTTCAACCGTCCAATCGACGTGCCTATCCAATGCAGGTAATAATATTTTATCAAAATAACGAAAAAAAAAATATTTTCGTTATTTGCTTTTTTGTGCAAATTGAAAAACATCATTCCAATCATCTTTATCAGCCAAATTTCGTTTAGAACAAATAAGAAATGTGCTGAGTCACGTTTGAGAGACTTTGACATACTTCCCTTTGTAGGCTTGAAATTCAAGATTCATTGAATCGAATGCTTAAGCAGATTTGATGGTATTATTTAAATTAATTATCTAATCGGAAACTGAGCACTAACAACAAATATAACAAATGTTATTTGACTGATATGAGCAATATTTAACAATAATGTTGTGTGAATGTAGAATGATTGGATTTGTGTCCAAGCATCTGACAACAAATCAGCATTATGATTTTTCCGGCGGTTTTAACTCAAGATCTAGTTTGTGTAATTATAAATAACAATAATCTATATTAACAAATATTATTGTGATGAAATACAATATAATAATTAATACAAGAGATGATAAATCATTTCATACGTATTGCATTCTTATCATATTTATTTGAATGCTTGATTTCGCTCGTGTACACATTTTGTTTTTGTTCGAAAACAATTTTAATCCACACATCAAATAACGATTGGTGTTTACTAAAATACCCTCAAATGATAATAATGCATTCTTGATACAAATAGCAAATCAAGCAATTGTTATTATTCATTGAAGACCCTGTAAACAAACTCACGAGACAATAAATTATATTTTTTTTTTGTTTCATTTTTCTGCAATATTATTAGAGTTATTTGGAGGCAGGTTCGTGTATACGTGAGGATATCAGCGATGCAAGTGTTATTTTTGGTGTCAAGCAGGTGCCAATTGATTCATTGATACCTGGAAAAACGTATTGTTTCTTTTCTCATACGATCAAAGCTCAAGAATCGAATATGCCACTGTTGGATGCCATTTTGGAGAAAAATATTCGACTCATCGATTATGAACGTATCATTGATGAATCTGGTCAGCGACAGGTTGCATTTGGTAAATATGCTGGAGTGGCTGGCATGATAAATATTTTGCATGGATTGGGCTTAAGATTGTTAGCACTTGGTCATCACACTCCATTCACTCACATTGGACCACCACATAATTATCGAAATTCATCGATGGCACGGGCGGCCGTTCGTGAGTGTGGCTATGAAATTGCTCTCGGGTTAATGCCTCGCTCCATTGGTCCATTGACATTTGTTTTTACTGGATCCGGTAATGTATCACAAGGTGCTCAGGATATTTTTGGAGATTTGCCGGTCGAATATGTTTCACCGGGATCATTGAAAAAAGTTGCAGAACATGGAAGTATGTGGTCAAGCCTTAGATTATTGTGTTTGAATGCAGCGATTTTTAACACTGTGTTTTATTTTAGGTCCCAGTAAATTATATGGTTGCGAGGTGAGTCGTTCAGATCATTTGGAACGTCGTGATGGTGGAAAGTTTGATGCACAAGAATATGACGAGCATCCAGAACGTTATATTTCGACATTTTCGAAAAAGATTGCACCGTATGCATCAGGTACGTGTTATTGAATTGAATTCTTTGAAGAAAACAAACCGATTAACTAATTCATGAAAAAAAAAACTTTACAATCAATAAAAAGTGATTTTGAATGGGATTTATTGGGCGGTCGGTAGTCCGAAATTGCTTACCATTCCGGATGCCAAAACACTGCTGAGACCAGCCCACACACCGTGGTTGCCATACAGTAAGGGCTCACCACCATTGCCACACCGCATGCTAGCTATTTGTGGTATGAGAATTTATTTATTTATTGAAATTTAATCAAGTTTAATGATTTATTTTGTTTTAAAAAGACATTTCAGCCGATCCGGGAGGTTCAATTGAATTCATGAACGAAACGACAAGTATCGATACCCCATTCTGTCTTTACGACGCCGACCGAAATAAGGACACGAAGAGCTTTGCAGGACCAGGCGTACTAGTTTGCTCTATTGACAATATGCCTACGCAGCTGCCACTTGAATCAACAGATTTATTCGGTGATTTGCTTTTCCCTCACACTTCTGATATTTTACAAAGCGATGCAACCATACCGTTGGAATGCCAACAGTTCAGTTATCCAGTTCATTCGGTAAATTCAAATGTTTCATATTCGCTTGAATGCAT
>GL501439.1:339937-370707 GCA_000149185.1 Mayetiola destructor
CATTCGAACAAATTTTTCATTCAAATAGTTATTTTTTAATCGGCAAACCGCTGTATACTATAAACCCAATATCATCGGAAAATATGATTATTGAAGTTTTTCGATGCATTAATGTAAGACTTAGTTATTTCTTTCTTCATGAAAATGAACTTCCTTTCAATTGCATAACATTTGAATGAATTTTTTCTTTCGCAGACTGCGATTTCAACTAAAAGACGTGAAGCAAAATCAAATCCATGCGAACATTGGCTCGACTATGCCAAAGAGAAATGCGGTTCAAAAATGGTCAACGACACGAAAATTTTGCTGAAAATTCTCGTTCTCTATCTACCACTGCCATTATTTTGGGCTCTATTCGATCAGCAAGGATCACGTTGGACATTTCAAGCGACACGAATGGATGGTGATATCGGAATTTATGATCTTAAGCCCGATCAAATGCAAGTGGTCAATCCTTTGTTAATTCTGACATTCATACCGTTATTCGAAGCGGTTTTTTATCCATTATTGGCTAAAGTGGGCATTTCAAGACCGTTGCAAAAATTAACGTGTGGTGGTATTTTGGCGGGCATTGCATTCATTATATCCGGTCTCGTTGAATTCCAATTGGAGAAAACATATCCAATTCTTCCTGGAGCTGGTGAGGCTCAACTTCGTTTTTTTAATGGTCTGCCATGTGATTATAGTGCTTCAAGTCTCGAAGCTGAAAACTTTACATTGAAAGCTTTTCAAGTCTTCGAACAGAAACATATCACAGTAGAGGGAGAAAAAAATGTACATTATAAATTAGAACTAATCGCTGGTCTTTCGAATCAATGCCCAAAGACAATGGATGGTGTTATTGTGTTGAATGAAACAGAGGCTTGGAGTGTATTTGTGGAATTCGACTTGAAAAATGTATTCATCGATGATCCAGATAAATCGGAAACAGGTGATCCAAAAGTACGGTTTTTGCTTTCAACGAAATATCCAAGTGAAATTAAACTTGAAAGCGGCCAATTGGTCCGCAGAACAAATAGCATCGATCACGAGCTGATCGATATTCATTCGGGTTTGTACAAAATTTTTATAAACGATTCGTCAATAGCAGATATCAATTTAAAACAGGGTGGAGTTTACACTGTGATCGGCCATGAGTCTGATGGAAAATTTCAAATTCACAAAGTTGAAATTGCCGCTCCAAATTCGATGAATATGCTGTGGCTTGTTCCTCAATACGTCATAATGACTCTTGGTGAAGTGATGTTTTCGGTGACCGGTTTAGCGTTTTCATATGCACAAGCGCCAGATACTATGAAGTCCGTTTTGCAGGCATGCTGGTTGCTTTCGGTTGCTTTGGGAAATGCAATTCTTATGATCGTAGTTGAAATTAAATTTTTCCAATCACAGGCGCATGAGTTCCTTCTGTTTGCTGTTCTAATGTTTGTTGACATGATTATTTTCATTATTCTTGCTCGCCGTTACAAAAACAGTGGTGATCCCAATGCCGTACCAGATTATGACAATAAGAAACTGATCGAATAAAGATAACAACATTTTGCCAATAGAAATAAATAATCCGTGGTTTTATTGTTTTAAAATAGGAAAATTCGTGCAAACAATTGCATACTTTTAGGCTATATCCACACTAAACAGAGCCGATTGAGCGCATGCAAATAATAATAACAGATGTGATCTATTATTCCTATTGAATTAAACATAACAATGCTGGGTGTTACAACAATGATTGCACGTCTAACAAATGGAAGAAATGTCGAAAATAAAAATTTAATAATTAAATGGCAATATGTAATGGCATTGTGTCAATAATAATCACTCGGTACTTTGTTTGCCCAAGTTCGTTCGCTAAAAATTGTTCGCATATAGTCATCGAACTGACACCTAAGAATTTTATTGCTTATGATTTCTGAAAATTCAACTAAATTTATCGAAATAAGTGCGTGCCACATAACCAAAATTCATCGTTTTTTTAATGAAGAGCACACTAGCTCCGAATTTGTCACAATTAAATGATTTTCGAAATCATTTCCATCGAAGGTCACGCATTAAAACGATTATAAGATGCAAAATGTAAATAAAATACATGACTTAGTTTGGCGACACAATTTGTTGCAAACGACCTTACAGCTTTAGATGGCGTATTTCAATTCGTCATGCATTTCGGAGACAACATCAATTAAAGGCAGATATTTTTAGATGTTCAACAAGTGCAGAAAAACAAAACGAGCTGACGAAAACCATTATTTGGTTTGTAGTTTATGTGGTCAGAAAGAAAAAGTAATTACAATTTCGGTTTAATGTTTGGATCCATCGACATAACAAAATCAGTCCGAATGCGTAATTTATGTTTGCATAGTAAGCATTTTTCGTGCAAACAACTTTTTGGCAAATTCAGAAGAAACCCAAACAAACCGCACTCACAAATACTCAACAACCTAATGAAATATGCGCCATCGAAACCAGCAATCACAGTCCATAATACAGATTTAACAACAACAAACTAAAAACAAAACGAACCAACAATAACAACAGCAAGCGGTACACATATCAGTTTAATTTCGATTTACAGACTACAGACTACAGACACACTAACTCAGCTGTTGCTTGCTGATGGTGATCAGTAACCAGTAACATCGTCAGTCGCACTGAAATCACCAAAGAGTTAACAGGTTCGTTCTGAGCTCTCTCTGTCTCTTCGTTGGGCCAAAATAGTTTTAATTTTTGAATTATTTTTTTTCTGCTGTTCTGTGCGTTTTTGTTGTGAAACTGTTTTTATATATTTACATTCGAATGGAAAATATATATCGAAAATAGATAGATTAAGAGCGCATTGAATCTGAAACAAAAGTGGTCATTCAAATCAAATTAATTTGGAAAATGTACGATAATAATAATTAATAATGATACCGAGTTTTTGCCGAATATTAATTTTTTTCATGAGAGAAAAGAATGCTAAAATCCCGTCGATTTATGCACCAGTACCGATTGTGCCGTGTGAATTGAATTTTATGAGAGTGAAGAAAAGAAAGAAAAATAGAAAGGAATAAAGAAAGAAACGCTGTTGAGCTTCGAATCGATTTAAATTTGAATTGATTGTCAGTAAAACTGGATTTGCAACTATACAAGAGGCCATACAATCGAATATAGTATCTGGAAATGATATCGTAATGAGCAGAATATTACAAAATCATACAATTTATATTGAGCCAGATTGCGGTGAAAAAATCTGTGGATCTACCCTTGGCGACGTGTTAATCCGCAGCTATAAGGGACTTTCATTATTTTTTGAAAGATTTGGTGACCAAGTGAAGAAAATTGATATTTGGATCGGTTACAATTATGATCCACGCATGGAAATTGTTGAGAATTTGGTCAAAAAATATGCAAAAAATCTAGTAGAGCTGGGAATTCAAGGTTCAAATTTTGATAGATTTTGGAACGGAATATCAGATGGAGAAAATAACATTATTTTTCCCGAAGTGAAAAATTTTGAAAATAGAGTTAGCATTTATCGAAATGAATTCAAGTTGAATTTAATATTTCCGAAACTTGAATCACTTGTGCTGAATGGACACATAACCGATGCAAACTTCTTTGAAAATGTAAAGGGATTGAAAGAATTAATTCTAAATGTCAATTCGATTATAATAGACCAACTTGATGATATATTTGCAAATAATGCGAATATAACAAAGATTCATCTCTCATTGCCCAATAAGACGGAGACAATGGGCTCGATTGCAAAACATTTAAAAAAGTTAAAAACTTTTTCAGTTGATTGTCCTCGTAAAAACTTCATGTTAAGAATAAACAATGGGCCAGTATATACACTTCCATCAGTGAACCAACTTGTTATTACATGTAAGAGAACGGACGAAGTATTTGGAATCGGAAACCTTTCATTTGATATGCCACACCTGAAAGAGCTCATCTTCGAAGCAGAATCAACTAAGAAACGAATCGTTGAATTTATCGCACAATTCAAGGATTTAGAAATATTGTCACTTTCGCTAGAAGATTATAATGCCATAGAATGTCTCAAAAACTTCAAACACATCAAAGAGTTCAGGACAACTACTTACAAATATCGATTCGGTAACCTGAAAAACATTTTCGAGAATCTCGACGCAAAAACTAAATTGCAAACAGTTCAGTTCCTAGATCGCTATGATACAACATTCGACCGGTATGAAAAAGAAATGAAAGTATTTAATATTGAATTGAAAAATTTAACGAAACCAACATGGACACTATCAAGGGGGACTCAGCCTGGAAAAGGCCTAAGATACTTGATGTTTAAACGCGACCCGTGCCCATGAAATTCTTGCAGAAAATAAGTGGCTTTCCTTTCACATTGTAATTAATTAAAAAATAAATGAATTTTCATATAAATCGAGAAATTTATAGGAAAAAAACACAAACGGCGCATGTTTCAACTAGATAACCATTTAAATGACAAAATGAAATTGTAATGAGTAACAAAATATTCAAAAAATAAAATGCATTCATCGATTATCCAGATAAATCGGAAACGGGTGATTCAAAAGTACGGTTTTTGCTATCAACGAAATATCCAAATGAAATTAAACTTGAAAGCGTTTTCATATGCACAGATACCATGAAGTCGGTTTTGCAGGCATGCTGGTTGCTTTCGGTTGCTTTAGGAAATGCAATTCTTATGATCATCGTTGAAATCAAATTTTTCCAATCACAGGCGCATGAGTTCCTTCTGTTTGCTGTTTTGTCACAATTAAATGATTTTCGAAATCATTTCCATCGAAGGTCACGCATTAAAACGATTATAAGATGCAAAATGTAAATAAAATACATGACTTAGTTTGGCGACACAATTTGTTGCAAACGACCTTACAGCTTTAGATGGCGTATTTCAATTCGTCATGCATTTCGGAGACAACATCAATTAAAGGCAGATATTTTTAGATGTTCAACAAGTGCAGAAAAACAAAACGAGCTGACGAAAACCATTATTTGGTTTGTAGTTTATGTGGTCAGAAAGAAAAAGTAATTACAATTTCGGTTTAATGTTTGGATCCATCGACATAACAAAATCAGTCCGAATGCGTAATTTATGTTTGCATAGTAAGCATTTTTCGTGCAAACAACTTTTTGGCAAATTCAGAAGAAACCCAAACAAACCGCACTCACAAATACTCAACAACCTAATGAAATATGCGCCATCGAAACCAGCAATCACAGTCCATAATACAGATTTAACAACAACAAACTAAAAACAAAACGAACCAACAATAACAACAGCAAGCGGTACACATATCAGTTTAATTTCGATTTACAGACTACAGACTACAGACACACTAACTCAGCTGTTGCTTGCTGATGGTGATCAGTAACCAGTAACATCGTCAGTCGCACTGAAATCACCAAAGAGTTAACAGGTTCGTTCTGAGCTCTCTCTGTCTCTTCGTTGGGCCAAAATAGTTTTAATTTTTGAATTATTTTTTTTCTGCTGTTCTGTGCGTTTTTGTTGTGAAACTGTTTTTATATATTTACATTCGAATGGAAAATATATATCGAAAATAGATAGATTAAGAGCGCATTGAATCTGAAACAAAAGTGGTCATTCAAATCAAATTAATTTGGAAAATGTACGATAATAATAATTAATAATGATACCGAGTTTTTGCCGAATATTAATTTTTTTCATGAGAGAAAAGAATGCTAAAATCCCGTCGATTTATGCACCAGTACCGATTGTGCCGTGTGAATTGAATTTTATGAGAGTGAAGAAAAGAAAGAAAAATAGAAAGGAATAAAGAAAGAAACGCTGTTGAGCTTCGAATCGATTTAAATTTAGATAATAATAACAAACATATCGTTGAAATTAACAGACCGTTTAAATGTGTATAATCCATGAATTGAGCCATCGATGCAATATTGTTTGTTATTATAGATTTAAAACTCTTTTCTGCACCTCATAATTATACGTACAATGATTTTGCACATATTTTTTTTTTATCTCTTCTCGTTCTGTTTTGTTCGTTTTGTTCTCTGTCTCTCTCTCTCTCACATACACACACAGTTAGTTGTGTGCGAATTGCGCATTTTTTTCATTTAATTCTGATTTGTAGAAGTATTTAAATCTGACTAAATAACATCTACACGAAGTGCCAACAGCATCAATTCCAGTTCAATTTCAATTTATTAATTAAATAAATAAATAATAATAATAATAATTGGTGTATGTGTGGTGCTCCGTTTTCAGCTAATCCAATCTCACAGACAATACCCAAACAAATTTTTGTTGAACAATTTTCTTTTTGTTTTCATGCTTCTAATTAATATTCAAAAAGTATGTTTTCAGGCAAACAACAAAACGAATCGTTCATATTGTTTCAATTACCACATAGTTTCTCGTACATTTGAAATTAATCACAAAAACAATAACAATGAACGCACACACGATTTTTTCTAAAGAAATTCATTTTTTTTTCAATTTGTCGATGTGTCGGCGGAGTTTTTTCAAAACAATCAAATCATATTGTGCGCTTTTTATCTCATTTTTTTTAAATTCTTTTCCGATTTCGCGCAATATTTGTTTTATTTCATTCGAATCGATTTTGTTGTGTTTGACACAATTTCAGCGATCAAAAGCCATCGAGCAGTCACTGATTCACCGCATTTTCTGAAACCATATTTTTTGTCTCAATTTGTTCATTTTGATTCGAAAACGGCGACAAACAACTTTTTTTTCATCTTTCCTTTTATGTTTCTATTTTAAAAAGAAATTTTGCTCGGTTGTCAATCGATAAAATAAATAACTATCGCTGTTTGTGGAATCGGTGCACGAATTCAACCAGAAAAACGAGAGTGCTAAATGAAAAATGGTGAGCAATGGTGCAGTGAATATGAAAGGGCCATCGGTGAGTAAATTTATGGTTTTCATTTCAGTCAGCCTGATTGTGAATCGATTAATATAAAAGGAAAACATAGTTTGAATACCGGCATTGAGTACGTGTATTACTAATGATAAATAAATCATACAGACTGGTTACATTTACAAAAAATGTCAGACAAATCACAAAAACTCGAACATTCCGATAAATGAATTTAATTTTTGGGTGTTGCGCACTGTTTGAATATCAAACCAGTTTTTACTCACATTCAATTCACGGCAATTGTGACCAATAAAAAATAAATTCATCGAATAATTGGAATTGTTCTAGTTAATGATATATTATCCAGAAACCGGTAATCGTCATAAAACCGAATTAACGAATTCAATGCGTGAAGTGAAAAATTACGGTGTTCTTTTTATTTCGGCGATTCGAGAATCAATGGACCACATTTGATGCAATCAACAAACCAGTTGAATCTGATAAATATTCATGACTGATGCTGTTAATAATACATATTTGTCAATGAACCGTTCGTATTTATCTTGTATTTGCATAATAAATATGTGAACAGTTTTTAGAAAACTATCTCTCACATTCTTATTTTCGGTTATTATAGCGGCATATTGTCTGGATCGGCATTCGTAAGTGCGTAAATTGTTCGGATCAATTTGAATCAGTGGAATTACCCAATTTGCTATTTCGCATGAATTGTGATTGCGTCAACGATCCTTCCATTCTCAGTCATGAATACTGAATGTGTTTGAACAATTATCCATTAATAATTTATTCACGTTTTCATTGGCTGAATTGCTAAGCCGAATTAACTAAAGCCTGAAACAAATGATCCGACAAACCAACAATCGACCTGTCAAACATGAATTCAAAATCGTTCAACATTAAATTCACGTTTTGAAATATATTTTTTTTTTTATTAAAATTGATTCAGTTGATAAATAGTCGATTAGATTGATACAATTTGATATATTTTTACCAATAAATATAGTCGAAGTATAGAGTGCTAGGAGTCAATCATTTACATTTATTATCATTATTCAACCACAAAAAATGGATGCATCTATGAAATAAGTGTTAACGACTAGCGACCCATTTTAATGCACTGCTCTCAACACTTTTAACGATTGAAATAAAAGCGACGGATGAATTTCAAGCTCAGCAACAATAAAGTCATTAGGTGATTTATTGCTAGCATTGATTTTGAATTACGCTAAGCAATTTGCAGTTAATTTTTATGAATTATTGCCAGTCGTTTATGAGCCAATTGGGATTTGCATATGAAATAAACGAACAAAATGTATGAATTGATTAAACATGAAAAATACATTCTCACCATGCAAACGAAACAAATACAACGAAACGGTTCAAAGAATATCATATATTCGGTGAATTCACCACTCTTTAGAATTATACACACACAACAGAGGCAAACAGAAACGTCAAGTAGCTGTTGAGTGTTGAACATGTTCAGTGTTCACTGTTCAACG
The DNA here is from genome assembly GCA_000149185.1 of Mayetiola destructor. Lineage (NCBI taxonomy): Eukaryota > Metazoa > Arthropoda > Insecta > Diptera > Cecidomyiidae > Mayetiola > Mayetiola destructor. The sequence goes on from GL501439.1 coordinate 348,315, forward strand.
TAACCATGTGAAGTAATTTTGACACTTGCTTTGACTTTTATCTAAAAAAAAAATTCATATTAAAGACTGAAGCTTCTGCAAATTCGACAATTGCGAAATTTTGTAGTTTATTGCAAAATAAAAAGTCGCAACGGACATTAAAATTAACGATTCGAACGATGAAATAAATTTTGAAAACGAAAAAAAAAGCATTTTGGAAAGTATTCAAGTTTGTTAACAAATGTATTAAATCTAAAACCATTCGATTGAAAAAGTCATACACTTTAAGTATCAAAAATAATTGTGCATTTGGAATTACTATTAAGAAAATGGGTTCGACATCATCTCGAAATGGAGAATCATCACAACCGTTAGCTGGTGATACATCGACACGAAAACGAAATTTGGATTTAGCAAAATTTTCGGCTCGCGTTGATCGTGTGAATGTTGGTGGCCTTGAAAGAACGCACGATGATTACATAAATCGTGCCGTTCGCAATTTATTTAAAGCGAAAACATTCAATGCAGTTGTGCTTGAAACGAAAGCCGCTATGAAAGAGCTTGAAAATTTAGGAATATTTAAATCAATAAATGCTCGCATTGATGTGAGTCATGGCAAAAATGCATCCGACAATGGATATGAAGTGTCATTTTATGGAGACGAATTGTCTCGACTCACCGGTAAAGTGGGCACAGAAGTTGGCCAAAATGAAGGTTCGGTTACAGGTGAATTATCATCGCCGAATATTTTCGGTCGAGGCGAACGTATTACAGTGTATGGAAGTTACAGCAATCACAAAACAACTGATATTAATGTTAAATTTACAAAACCATTTCATCATACGGTTTTGGGTGATTTGCGTCCCGAAGCATCCATAATATTATCCAAATATTCTGCCGAATATCCATGGTCAAAATATCGAACGGAAAATTTGGGCATTATACTTGATGGAGTATTCACATTACCTGCTCATGTTCATCATAACATTCAATATGAAACGGCATTTCGAGAGATAAGTGTCACAGCAAAACAAGTGCCAATGTTTTTGCGAAAAAATTGTGGACCCCGAATGGCAACCATTTTTCGACACATTGGCACATTTGATGGACGAGACAGTAGGACATTTCCATCGCGTGGCCTTTTCATTCGAACAACAAATGAAATTGCCGGTACGATGGGTGGTAATGTTGGCTATATGAGCACAAATGGCCATGTTGAATTAAATGTTCCATTGTTTCTTGGAATATCAGCACAATTTTGTGGACGAGCCGGTTATATTTTGCCATCAAAAATGTCCGCTCCCGTTCCAATTAGTAATTTATTTACGTTGGGCGGACCACAATCGTTACGCGGCTATATGATGGCAGGAGCTGGTGAACATATTGAAAATGTTGCTATCGGAGCACATTCTTATATGGCATTGGGAGCACATTTATGGTCTCCATTGCCTTTCTTTAGTGGACAAGGATTTGCAAATCTGTTTCGTTTGCATGCATTTTTGAATTGTGGTAAAACTGATTCATTCAAAATGGATATGAATGATTTGGCTACTTCAGTTGGTGTTGGTTTAGCATTGCGGCTTGGCGAACGGGCTCGTATTGAATTCAACTATTGTGAACCATTGACAAACAAAAATCTTCAATATTTTCAGAAAGGCTTTGGCGAACGGGCTCGTATTGAATTCAACTATTGTGAACCATTGACAAACAAAAATCTTCAATATTTTCAGAAAGGCTTTCAATTTGGCGTCGGTTTTGATTTCATTTGAATGTGTTTCTCAATTATTTTGCGAATAATAGAAGAATATTCATTTTTTAGCGGAGGCGAAGAAATCAAACTGATTTTTTATGTTCATTCATACATTTTCCCAATGCCTTTTCAACTTGGAATATCTTCTTTTCGTGATGGAATTGTGTATGCGCTCTTTTTGACTATTTTCACTCGATACGGAGGATGCTGAAGGTTGAAAAATTATGCTAAACTTTGCATATTTTGCGCTATTTTTTGAACAAGAAAAAAGTCATTGTTCATTCAACTTATTGTGTACACTCCTAATAAATCTCAAAGTATTTTTCTATAAATGTATAATTTTGCAGAAACGAATTAAAACTTGTGCAATATGCATTAGAATGGAAAAACACTATAGAGAAATGTATTTAATTGCGATATTTTCGTTAATAAAAATGAATTTCAATTCAAATGGAAAATCGAAAAATTACAAATTGTTTGTTATTTTGAACGAGGCGAACGTGTGCGAACATCTTCGAAGTAGTCACATTCCGATGATGTTGAATGCATTAACCTTGTACCAAAGGTTAGGTCTATTTGGATATGAACTTATGTTTAATGTTTACTACATATTTACTGTTTACACAGATGAAAATTTCATTATCGTGGGACTTGAAGCAACGAACAGCGTCCAGACTCTGTTTTGGGCCGATTCAAATAATCATCAAAAATGAAACTGAAAAAAAAATAACTTTCCGTAAATAACAGGAGGTCATTTAACCAAAAAAACCGAATTGAACATTGAATAGAATCGCTTACATTGTCCAAATGCTTAATGGGTAACAAATGCAATTTCGCTTTCTCTGGCATTTATCGAGGTTCACTTGCGTACAGTGTACATATGTTGTTTGTTTTTCTCTCGATTTGCATAAGTATTTTTTTGTTTTTTTTTGGTTCGCAAACGCATTTGGAAAATCTGCCATCGAATTTGTGTGAAATTTCGAAAGTATTCAAATTTTGATAAATTTGTTGCTTGTGAAAGCAAGAATCTTGCGGAAATGTGCCGGAATTAATTTAACTCGCATATCTATGCGTAATGAGAGCATGTTGACAATAATAATAATAACTAAAATTATTGTTATTAGTTGTAATTTCATTTTACAGGCGGAATTCAATGTAACCGTAAACCGTAATTATAATGTAAAAAGAGTGTAATGTTTCATCTTTTCAGGGCCATATCATCTGCCATCGTTTTACATCTGAATTGAATGTTCGTAAATTGTAATAAGATATCGATCTATTCAAGGTGATGTGTCGCGCATTCATTTAGTATGCCTCAATTCACAAAGCACAAAGCGCACAAAAATGAATAAAGTCAGAAAAGATTCACAACTATTATTTGCCATTTTTACCATGCATTCGTGACCGATCATTTAATGATTTTAACATTTGGAATGTCCAAAAATAGGCGGCACACAAACCATGGCGATGAAAATGGTCGATTTAAACTACAAAGTATCAAGGTTCGTCTCTGTAATGTGTTTCTTTCGAACTATGTACATTGTCCGATGTATATTGTGTGTTTATATGCATTCCAAACTCCAAACAGAAACAGACGGGGAAAAAACATATCAGATAACAGACAAACCGACGCAGACATACTTTCTAAAATACACAACAAGCAAACCATTCACAACGATGAACCTGATCAATCGTTGTTCATTATTATTATAAACGCATTTTTCCCAAGCGAACAACAAAATAAAATAATAATAATAATAATCATCATTAACGGGCAATGGCGAATCAATATTTTGTTTTTGATTGAATTTCAAGCATTTTTTGATTCTCAATTCATTAACAATTGTGTAAATATCCATTGTCCATGGTTTGTATTGCAAATATGCGTCGATCTGGTGGGATGATGATTGATTTTCTTTATTAACGAGACCATGAGGTCAGAATTTATGACAAACCAAAAACGTATTGATGTCACACTTTCCAAATGAAACTGAAATCAAGAATTAAATCAAGCATTAATTGACCATTTAAAGGAAGGATTCCCGTTTTTGGACCGGTCAGTCGGTTGAAACTACAAATAACCATATGGGATTTCTTTCACTTCGGAATGACATTATTAACGGATTCACACACACACGATGAGCAAAAAAAAAATGAATACAATAATAATAAAAACATTTCGAATGTATGAGCTTGGATTATACTGAAACCGGCCTCCATGCAGAGGTGAAATGAGTTTGCAAGATGTGCGAATGTAAACAACTTATTAAATTTAATTTAATTGCTTCACATTTGAATCCATTGAATTCATGTCGAACATCGAACGCCGAACGCCGAACGCCGAATAATAACAATTACAAATAATGATATGTTTATGTATATCGAATGTTATTCTGAAGATTTTCGATCTCTGTCACACGTTTGATATCAAGCCAACCGAGCACCGAGTGTACATTTCCAATAAGTGATAATAATGATATTTTCACTTCAGAAAAATGCTCACAATGTGTCCAAATTGATTGTACGGCGTGAAGCGGCTAATTTGATGGTTTTTCATTTCATATTTTCATCATATTTATCGCTGTTTGCCGTTTCGATTGATATGAAATTTCTCAAGCGAATAACAAATGGCAGGGAATCTTTAGAAACGAAAAAATGTCGAGAGATTCCTTCATTTGTTATGATCGACGGAAACTAGACGAAATAATAAAAATAGCGTGTGAAATTGATGCTTTCGGCAAATGAGGCCTACAGCCGCGGAATATGGAGAAAGCGAAATTTTCGGAAGTTGCGATTCACACAACAAATCATCATTTTCTGTTCGTTTCATTTGTTTTAATGATAATTGTTTGCTTAAAAAAACAATCATACGAATGATGAGATAATCTTTTTCAGTAGCTAGATTTCACACTTTTTACTTGGAATTCAATGAATGAAGAAATGGAGCCAAAAAATGTTAATAATTATCCATGAAATCGTTGTTATTGTTGATTTAACTGATTTACGCTGCAAGATTACGTATGAAAATATTTTCGTGAATTTCCTTTCGAAAATTCAAGAAACAGGAAAACCAAAATTCAGAAAGAGTCATTGGACGGCTCTATTTTGATTTCAAAAAAAAACTATCGAGAATTGGGAGCAAAAAATATTAATAATAAATCAGAATTTTAAAGCCTAATTACATCAACAAACACATGACAACCATCAACCATATAATGTAACATATAATTTTATCAGTTAATTATTGCATTATTATTTCACAAAAGATAAACTGTAGTCATAATGGTAACAATTTAATTTTACAAATTGTCACATTGTCGCGTAAAGAGGCAATATTTTTCATTGCAATTTTGTATATACCATGCACAATTCAGTTGCCGTATTTGTTTAATCAAACGTTTTTGTTGCCCAATTTTGTATTTTGTTTGTTAATGCAATGAACGCATATGTGATCAGGGCCATTGAATGGATTGAATGAACTATTATTGAACCGTCCAACCATTGACGTTGACAATTTACGGTGAACACATGAAATGAATAATAATTCCACAATACTGGTATTCAAACTACTTCGTATGATTATAATTTCCCGCAATTTAAATATTCATAAATAAAATCACGTGATGCTGATTTAAGATCGTTCATCTGGTCTCTTTCGCAAATAAATGTTAATTTCGAAAAAAAAAAATTCCACTTTCAGAAGCTCAAATATCCAAAATCAGTGGCTTTCATCATCTGCAATGAGTTCTGTGAACGATTTAACTACTATGGAATGCGAGGTAATCCAAAATAATTATACGATTATATCATCAAAGAATTTGAATTTTCCAGCCGCAATCTACAATCTACAATCTGCAATGATTTATTAAATTTCATTCATTTTTTAGCCATTCTTGTGTTGTATTTGACGAGAAAATTGGCCTATACGGATGACGATGCGACCGTATTATTTCATATTTTCACAAGTTTTGCATACTTTTTCCCGCTTGTCGGTGCAATCGTAGCTGACAGTTGGCTAGGGCGGTTCAAGTAAGTCGTTCGATCTTAATCACATGAAAATGTTCACATGATTTAATTTGTATTTTTTCTTTCTTTCTTTCTTTTATTATAGAACAATCATTTGTCTTTCGATGGTTTACGCTGTCGGAAGTGTTGTTATAACATTGGGTGCGATACCAACGTTAAATCTGCCAGCGGTTGAAATAACGGTTTTGGGTCTAATGTTGATAGCAATTGGAACTGGCGGAATCAAACCAAATGTTTCCGCTTTTGGTGGTGATCAATTCAAATTGCCCGAACAAGCAAAACATTTGGCTTCGTTTTTCTCGTTATTTTATTTATCAATAAATGCTGGATCCATGATTTCAACACTGTTGACACCAATATTGCGTGCGGATGTTCATTGCTTTGGTGAATTGAACTGTTATTCATTAGCATTTGGTGTGCCGGGAGCATTGATGATCGTTTCAATATGTAAGTAAATGTCACTTTCTCTATTCGCCTCTCATCTCGATTATTTCTTTTTCATTTCATCGTTCTGATGATTTCGAATCTGGTTACGTTTTTCATTACATATTATTATTATTATTCTTGATTATTCGTCTGACCAATCGACGGTGTAACGATTCGAAAGTAATTTTAATCGAATTCTTTGCTTTTGTAAATACAACATTTTTTTTTACTTCTCTTTCTTTTACTTCTCCTTCTTTACAGTTGTGTTGCTGTTGGGCAAACCATTCTATGTACTTATTCCACCATCTGGAAATATCATTATCAAGGTATGCGATTTCAGATGTTGAATTTTCATTTCTTTTTTGCGAAACCAAAACAAAAATTAACAATCTTTTTCATATCATTTCAGGTGGCCAAATGCATAATTCATGCACTGAAAACTCGGTCAAAAGAACGATTGACAAAACCACGTTATCATTTTATTGATTATGCTGAACCAAAATTTGGCAAGCAAATGGTTTACGATGTCAAATGTTTGTTGAAAATTCTCGTTCTTTACATACCATTTCCGCTGTTTTGGGCATTATTCGATCAACAAAGCTCACGTTGGACATTCCAAGCTTCCCAAATGGACGGATATGTGAACAAAAATTTAACAATTAAACCGGATCAAATGCAAGTCCTGAATCCACTCATCGTTGTCTTTTGTATCCCATTGTTCAATTTCATTATTTATCCAATGCTGGAAAAAGTGTACATTAATACACCATTGCGAAAATTAGCCCTAGGCATGGGATTGTGTGGTGCAGCATTTTTCATTTCTGGACTACTTGAACTTCGTTTAGAACAGACATATGCTGTTGAGCCACGGATCGGAGAAGGTCAACTTCGGATTTTCAATGGGCAGCCATGCGGGTTTAGATTGGAAACAACCTTACCAATCATCCTGTAATTAAATTAGATCCTAACTCAGCCTGGACAGAAAAACATATTCTTTTGAAAGATAATAATAATAATAATAATCGAACATCGGCCACTTTTAAATACAATGCAACTTCATATGGTTCAGAATGTAGTTCGATTTCATTCAATGGTGAACTCCAAATTAAATCACAAAAAGCGATTAGATATTTTCACTTCAGAAAAATGCTCACAATGTGTCCAAATTGATTGTACGGCGTGAAGCGACTAATTTGATTCATTTCATATTTTCATCATATTTATCGCTGTTTGCCGTTTCGATTGATATGAAATTTCTCAAGCGAATAACAAATGGCAGGGAATCTTTAGAAACGAAAAAATGTCGAGAGATTCCTTCATTTGTTATGATCGACGGAAACTAGACGAAATAATAAAAATAGCGTGTGAAATTGATGCTTTCGGCAAATGAGGCCTACAGCCGCGGAATATGGAGAAAGCGAAATTTTCGGAAGTTGCGATTCACACAACAAATCATCATTTTCTGTTCGTTTCATTTGTTTTAATGATAATTGTTTGCTTAAAAAAACGATCATACGAATGATGAGATAATCTTTTTCAGTAGCTAGATTTCACACTTTTTACTTGGAATTCAATGAATGAAGAAATGGAGCCAAAAAATGTTAATAATTATCCATGAAATCGTTGTTATTGTTGATTTAACTGATTTACGCTGCAAGATTACGTATGAAAATATTTTCGTGAATTTCCTTTCGAAAATTCAAGAAACAGGAAAACCAAAATTCAGAAAGAGTCATTGGACGGCTCTATTTTGATTTCAAAAAAAAACTATCGAGAATTGGGAGCAAAAAATATTAATAATAAATCAGAATTTTAAAGCCTAATTACATCAACAAACACATGACAACCATCAACCATATAATGTAACATATAATTTTATCAGTTAATTATTGCATTATTATTTCACAAAAGATAAACTGTAGTCATAATGGTAACAATTTAATTTTACAAATTGTCACATTGTCGCGTAAAAAGGCAATATTTTTCATTGCAATTTTGTATATACCATGCACAATTCAGTTGCCGTATTTGTTTAATCAAACGTTTTTGTTGCCCAATTTTGTATTTTGTTTGTTAATGCAATGAACGCATATGTGATCAGGGCCATTGAATGGATTGAATGAACTATTATTGAACCGTCCAACCATTGACGTTGACAATTTACGGTGAACACATGAAATGAATAATAATTCCACAATACTGGTATTCAAACTACTTCGTATGATTATAATTTCCCGCAATTTAAATATTCATAAATAAAATCACGTGATGCTGATTTAAGATCGTTCATCTGGTCTCTTTCGCAAATAAATGTTAATTTCGAAAAAAAAAAATTCCACTTTCAGAAGCTCAAATATCCAAAATCAGTGGCTTTCATCATCTGCAATGAGTTCTGTGAACGATTTAACTACTATGGAATGCGAGGTAATCCAAAATAATTATACGATTATATCATCAAAGAATTTGAATTTTCCAGCCGCAATCTACAATCTACAATCTGCAATGATTTATTAAATTTCATTCATTTTTTAGCCATTCTTGTGTTGTATTTGACGAGAAAATTGGCCTATACGGATGACGATGCGACCGTATTATTTCATATTTTCACAAGTTTTGCATACTTTTTCCCGCTTGTCGGTGCAATCGTAGCTGACAGTTGGCTAGGGCGGTTCAAGTAAGTCGTTCGATCTTAATCACATGAAAATGTTCACATGATTTAATTTGATTTTTTCTTTCTTTCTTTCTTTTATTATAGAACAATCATTTGTCTTTCGATGGTTTACGCTGTCGGAAGTGTTGTTATAACATTGGGTGCGATACCAACGTTAAATCTGCCAGCGGTTGAAATAACGGTTTTGGGTCTAATGTTGATAGCAATTGGAACTGGCGGAATCAAACCAAATGTTTCCGCTTTTGGTGGTGATCAATTCAAATTGCCCGAACAAGCAAAACATTTGGCTTCGTTTTTCTCGTTATTTTATTTATCAATAAATGCTGGATCCATGATTTCAACACTGTTGACACCAATATTGCGTGCGGATGTTCATTGCTTTGGTGAATTGAACTGTTATTCATTAGCATTTGGTGTGCCGGGAGCATTGATGATCGTTTCAATATGTAAGTAAATGTCACTTTCTCTATTCCAACGTTAAATCTGCCAGCGGTTGAAATAACGGTTTTGGGTCTAATGTTGATAGCAATTGGAACTGGCGGAATCAAACCAAATGTTTCCGCTTTTGGTGGTGATCAATTCAAATTGCCCGAACAAGCAAAACATTTGGCTTCGTTTTTCTCGTTATTTTATTTATCAATAAATGCTGGATCCATGATTTCAACACTGTTGACACCAATATTGCGTGCGGATGTTCATTGCTTTGGTGAATTGAACTGTTATTCATTAGCATTTGGTGTGCCGGGAGCATTGATGATCGTTTCAATATGTAAGTAAATGTCACTTTCTCTATTCGCCTCTCATCTCGATTATTTCTTTTTCATTTCATCGTTCTGATGATTTCGAATCTGGTTACGTTTTTCATTACATATTATTATTATTATTCTTGATTATTCGTCTGACCAATCGACGGTGTAACGATTCGAAAGTAATTTTAATCGAATTCTTTGCTTTTGTAAATACAACATTTTTTTTTACTTCTCTTTCTTTTACTTCTCCTTCTTTACAGTTGTGTTGCTGTTGGGCAAACCATTCTATGTACTTATTCCACCATCTGGAAATATCATTATCAAGGTATGCGATTTCAGATGTTGAATTTTCATTTCTTTTTTGCGAAACCAAAACAAAAATTAACAATCTTTTTCATATCATTTCAGGTGGCCAAATGCATAATTCATGCACTGAAAACTCGGTCAAAAGAACGATTGACAAAACCACGTTATCATTTTATTGATTATGCTGAACCAAAATTTGGCAAGCAAATGGTTTACGATGTCAAATGTTTGTTGAAAATTCTCGTTCTTTACATACCATTTCCGCTGTTTTGGGCATTATTCGATCAACAAAGCTCACGTTGGACATTCCAAGCTTCCCAAATGGACGGATATGTGAACAAAAATTTAACAATTAAACCGGATCAAATGCAAGTCCTGAATCCACTCATCGTTGTCTTTTGTATCCCATTGTTCAATTTCATTATTTATCCAATGCTGGAAAAAGTGTACATTAATACACCATTGCGAAAATTAGCCCTAGGCATGGGATTGTGTGGTGCAGCATTTTTCATTTCTGGACTACTTGAACTTCGTTTAGAACAGACATATGCTGTTGAGCCACGGATCGGAGAAGGTCAACTTCGGATTTTCAATGGGCAGCCATGCGGGTTTAGATTGGAAACAACCTTACCAAATCATCCTGTAATTAAATTAGATCCTAACTCAGCCTGGACAGAAAAACATATTCTTTTGAAAGATAATAATAATAATAATAATCGAACATCGGCCACTTTTAAATACAATGCAACTTCATATGGTTCAGAATGTAGTTCGATTTCATTCAATGGTGAACTCCAAATTAAATCACAAAAAGCGCTTAGCTATTTCCTTACCACTGCCAACAAACTTGTTCAGTATACCGATTCACCGATTCGTTCAACAACAGTCCTACCAATGATTCGGATTTTGATGTCTGGTGAAGGTAATGATGGATTGCTTAGCACAGAAGTTGCTTTTCAAAACTCCAACGATGGTTTGAATGACACAAATTTGAAGTTCAAACCTGATTTGATGAGTTTGCATGAAGTAGATGAAGGAATCTATTTTGCTTGGATCGATGGCATTCGAATTGGAGCGGCTGAATTAAAATCAGGCGGCACTTATACGATTGTCATTAATCGTATCCGTTCAAATGATTATGTAAGAAATAGATTTCATTTTATCAGTATTTTGTTGTTGTTGTTGTTATTATTATTCATTTTCATTTTATAGACGATGGTCGTTCATACGGTAGTCGAACCAGTTTCTATTCACATTCTCTGGCAAATACCTCAGTACGTGATTGTGACGGCTGGTGAAGTGAGTATATATACTCTTTGACACTTGATTCGATTCGCTTGATTCGAGACACAATTTTGAATAAGTAATTAAATTGAACATTTATTTCAGATAATGTTTTCGGTGACCGGTCTTGAGTTTTCATTTACTCAAGCACCATCGTCTATGAAATCGGTTCTTCAAGCTTTTTGGCTGTTAACCGTCACATTCGGTAATTTATTTGTTGTTATTATCGCCAAAATTAAATTATTTGATACGCAATCGGGTGAATACTTTTTATATGCGGGTTTAATGGCTTTGAATATTATTGCGTTCATTTTTCTTGCAATGAAATACAAATATCGCGATATTATCGAAGATATTGAAAACGATGAAAATTCCAATCGAAATGCGAATGCCATCAATATGAACATACCGGTGAATAAAACATTTGTTATTGATACGTTGGGACCAACGACAGCAGCCATAGCAGCCGGCGCTAATCCACGTACATCAATATCAAGTAATATCGATGATGAAAATATCGATTCTAGTCCAAAATGCTTGAAACAACGTTCAACGAATGGCAGAAATGGAGTCGATAATTATGGATACAGCGACATCTAGATGAAGAAAATGCCAATTACTTCATACGCATTATTATTTTATATTTTATACATAAGTATTAAATTAAGTTATAATCAATCATTATTATTGATTTTTGTTGCATAATGTGATATTGTTTAAAATCGAATCGAATTAAAATAGACAATTTTTACCAATTTACAACATTTAGATGAATTTAGAGATGGAACTATTGAACATATTGAATTGCTATCAATCATTATTTTCCACGTGTACGTATTTTATTGATTCAGGTTGAGAGCAACTCGATTATTATCATTATCTAATATTTCCATCTCTTGTTACTGTTAGGTATTAGTATTATTCAAGGTTGTTGTTTTTTGGGAAGAATTAGAACGCAAAAAATTATTCAGAATTGTCTTCTTTTTTTCTTTTTCTTTTTTTTTTGAAATAGTTTATTTTTATTTTTGGATATTATTATGAACTCTTTTTTTGTCATATCATAAACATTAAACATTCAATTAAATCGTTTCACTTCGAAGGAAAGAAACACAGAGAGAAAAGTAATACTTTATTACATATTTTAATTGAATTGCTTGGAAACAATTTATTCACGAAGTGATTTCATTCATTGTCGTGTGTTTATGCTCTTGCCATGCATTGAATGTAATCTCCTTGCCCAATTGACGGACTCGTTCGCTATTCTCGATGCCATTATGAACATGTAAAGCGCCCAGCAGCACCGAATCATTTCCATTCCAATGATCGCGATGCACCGATATTCCAATATCAACAATTCGACTTGATTGTGCTGTTCCGTCGAATTTCAAATAGAAATAGCGTGTTTCCCATCCATTGACTGGTGCCGATATTGAAGGGAATGTTCTTTCATCGCGAAATGAAATGGCTCGTAACAATGTTCGAAGACTGTATCCAGTCACCGGTTCCAGAGAGTGTTCACATGGTCTTTTGATGTTTGTGTCATGAGCTACATTTCCATCACAGTTACAATAAACGAAAATATTTTTGTCGCCAGTGCTATTTTCAACATTCAAAATGAGCGTTACATTTATATTCGGATCGGTGCGTTTGTATACATAGGAGACAACAATGTCATCTTTGCATGAAAAATCGGTAACAAATAAACGGGCATTCTGTATGCTATCATTAAATCGAATGCACGAACCACCGCGATAAGCTTCATCAAAATGATATTTAAACAAGGACGGCACCGATGGCTGAAATTCTTGTTCCATTAAATTGAACCATGCTTGATTGCTGATTAGCAAACCATCACGGTATTGCCGTTTTCCAGAGCCCATACAGAATGATGTGTAAAATGGTAATGGAGACTTTGGTCCCCTACAATATAAATATTTCCACAACATTCCCCAAAAGCGATCATTTCTTGATAAAAATTTTACGTTGCATTCGTCGGTTCCATCTTTGGTCCCATCGCTGCCTTCATACATTTTGATATTTTGGTCATTTACTTCATTCTGCCAGCTCACACTGCCGCCTTCAACGACACTGTCATACCAAATCACTTTGCCATATGGAATTGCGTCATGAATTTTCTTTGTCAAAAGTTTAACGAAAAATTTCAACAAAACCACTTGTTCCGAAGCAACGCTACTCTCGATGTTGATGAGCCATCCGTCGAAACCGAAATTCTTTGTCGTCAAAACCAAAGCATCAACTATTTCCCGAACAGTTGCTTCAGATTCCAATACACCGTCAAGATTTCTTGTGCCGTCCGATCCTTCAGTAATAAACGTTCCAAGAACAAGAACACCATTCCGATGGGCTGCATTGATCCATGATATTGGTGGAATTGTGATGTAATTGTGGCTAAAATAATTGAAGTAATCGATACCGGCCCAATGATAAAAACGATAGTCATCGTATTTTTTCGATCCGGTTACAAGTCTGTCATCTCGATAATTTCCAGCCATGTCATGGCACACTAGGACTTTCGGACGACTCGTTTCATTTAGCTCTTTGACACAATGCTGTTCAAATTCCTCCAAATTTAAATAATGATCTCCCAATTTTCTTGCCGTGCATCTCGATACCAATGGATGAATGAGATAGTTTACGCTATATGGATTCTTGACGTAAAGACGTAAGGCCTCGTTGTTTCGGAACGGTTGAGTTTCATGGAAAATTCGTTTATCTGAAAACATGATGAACAAAAAAAAACGATAGATTTTAAATCTTTTGCACTGACAACTAATAAGGCTCGAGAAGAACTAATGGCCGTCAATTGCGATTCGCGTCTTAAATACTGTAAATTTGTGGTTTGAATTAGATCCGTAATGCTATTGATAAGCACATTTTGCGAATCAAACCATAAAATTGATAATAATTTCGATTTTTTTATTATTAAAGTGCAAACTGCAAATTTTCTAATGTATGCGGTCGCATCTAATAATTTTGACCATGAAAAACGGTTTTAATTAAGGACAAACGAGAATATTCTCGTATCCGAAACTGATTACGTACCGTCAATTGAGCTAACAAATTCCACAGCATTACAATAACACAATAGACAGAAAATAAAAATCCGCCGATAAATCCAACGAAAAAAACTAAACATTTTCAATTTACTCGAATCAATTCCAATTCTGCGTATTATTGATCGAGTGTTTTATTGTCAAAAGTCAAAGTTGACAAAAAAAAAGTTTCAATCAATTCAATTAACTAAGTGCCAACGTGACTAAAAACTGTTCCAAACAATAGTGACGAGGAAACGGGAAAAATAAAATGGTTTTTGGAGAGCCTGCTCGTTTCAATAGAACGGCTGATTAACAACTGTTTTTCTCTCCATCGAATTCGCAATTTAAATTAAATTCTTTCACGGAGCCGCTATGGTAAACATTACGATTTAGCGACACGAATCACTTGTAAATAATAATAACATCATGACATTTGGCCCACGGTAAACGGTGAATTGGTTTTGTGTGGTGAATTTTCGTATCTAATGTCATTCAAATGTTCGGAAAGATTTCGGATTATTTTCAGAAGATGTCGCTGTCAAGCTGACTGTAACTCTTTCGTATGACATTTCACAAGCAAAAATCATATTGTTTATTCGTTGAGCACTAGTCTTTGGAATCCTAAACACATTTCTGTGAGTTTAATTTTTAATTCCTCAAGAATAGTGTGAAAATCGTCTGTTTTCATATTCAAAAATGGATAGATTTAGTGCAGGTGTCGATAATGATTCGTTTGACGATGTTCTCGCAAATATCGAAGAGCCGAAAATCGTACCGAGTTCCACGCAAATACCAAGCCAACCGAAAAAAACTCGCATATCGCTGGATGATGATGATGGTGATGATATTTTGGCGAATATTTCGATGCCTACCACAATTGATGCTCCCAGCAATGTTGCCACTACAAGTGTTCCAAGTGTTGTAACAACGGCTACCAAATCAAATAGTATTTTAGTGAATCCGAAACAGCGCGGCAATCCGATATTAAAGTCAATCACAAATATACCATGGGAGTTTGACGAAGCAATCATTCCGGATTATGTTGTTGGTACAACAAACTGTGTTCTATATCTGTCACTTCGGTATCATCAGCTCAATCCGGATTATATTCACAATCGATTGAAATTGTTGGGGAAACGATTCGAGCTGCGAATTCTTTTGGTTCAAGTTGACACAAAGGTTGGTAATAATAATTTCTTGAAATTGAATTGCATTTTTAATAATGATCCCTTCTTTAGGATCCAACGAATGCGTTGAAAAATCTGACGCAGATGTGTTTATTGGCTGATTTGACGCTGATGTTAGCTTGGAATGCTGAAGAGGCTGGAAAAATTATCGAAACCTATAAAATGTTTGAGAATAAAGGGCCAGACCTGATTATGCCACGAGCTCAACAATATCCTCATCAAAAATTGGTTGCAGCTCTGACGAATATCAAACCAGTCAACAAAACTGATGCGATGACATTGCTTCAAAACTACGGCTCATTGAAGAATTTAATCCAAGCTAATGAAGATAGTTTGGCCATGTGCTCTGGATTGGGTCCACGGAAGGCAAAACGTTTAGCAGCCGTTTTCACTGAACCATTTTTAAAGAAATAATTGAAAAAAAAAACAATCGAATATTGTGAAGTGTGATCTTATCATTAGAAGGCGATAAATTTAAGATTCAATTTATAAAATAAATAAAAATCCAAAAACAAAGTGTTGGCAACATCATCTTCCAATTAAGACTTTCCAAAAAAAAAAATCAATAAGCTGCAAGTTAGCGGGTCATAATCCTCTTCAATACCACACAGCACAACACACATTCTGTCCGAAACGAAGCCGAATTTGGTATTTTCCAATGGAAATGTGTCGTTAAACCAGGGGCCAATGAAAATTAAATCGTAATTTCACTGTTATGTCAATCAAAAAGTCTTTAGATGGATTTATTACTATCAAATCAATACAATTTATGTGGGAAGACATAAAAAATGATTCTTTTGAAACTAAAACAAAATGAATCTTCAAATTTCGAACGAAAACATTGGATTAAACACTGGAACAAACCCAATGAAAACCGAACATCGAACGTTTTCATTTTCATTTTGAATGTTGCAAATCAAATCGTAGGTTGCCCGTCGGAGTCATGTTCGGGCAGTGATGCTTAACTTTTGGACCAAAAATAAAATAAAATAAATTGAAATGTTGATGATAAATTTTGGTCATAAAATAATGATTCAGAATGAGATGAAACCATGTTTTTGAGATTGAATTCGTCATCAACATTCAACATGCTGAACTGTATGCCATCGAACGAGTAGGCGAATTCGAATCCAAAATTTAAAAAATAAATTATGTTGAAATTTATTCAGCAGATGCTTCCTCTATCGTATCGGTCACAAAAACTGTTTTCCGCCCATTATGTCCATGTACGATATGTATCTACTACACGTATGCTATGTGCAGCTTCTGCATACAAATGATTACATTTCCCTGGATTTCAGATTCAGAATTAGTTCAAAACTCATCATGAATTCTTTGTGTTCAATGACTTTTTGCTTGGCGGCAGACAACGGCCCAAGCACGCGTTCGCATTCAACTCAATTGATTAATAGAATAATAATCAATTTAATTAAATTTCATGTTGCAGAAAATAGCCGCATGCTGTTGCATTTGATTATCAATATTTTTCTGCCACTCAGGCTTCTGCTTCAAGCAATAAGAAATCAAATGAAATAATAAAAATCGAAGACTCGAGAAGATTCTTCAGTGCGAATGGTCAACCTCAAAACTCGAAACGGTTCATGTTTCATGCCACAATCTATCGATGAATCAGTATTTCAATGATGCACTCGTTTGTCGATTGAGATTGTTAATTCAATGAAATTGAAATCACGTCAAATTGGAAATAGAATTCTTTTACAATTATTATTTTTTTGCAATGAAACTCAAGCAGGCGCGTTCATTTTATTCATTGAACTCTATACGAACAAAACGTCATTTAACATCATTATTATTTCGTATAAAATGTTCATTTATCCATTGGATGAGTTGAGCTAGGCTGCCAGTTTTTGTTATTGCCAATTGATGTGCACAAAGCGCACACTTCAACACATCACTGAAACAATAATGATAATATAAAAACGAGAAAAAAAGACTGGGAGAAAAAAACGGGCACGAGGAAAAATGGCAACAATCGATGAATACGATCGATTGATTTATTCATGAATCATTTATTAGTAAATGCAAAAGGTTGAAGAAGAAGAAGAAGAAGAAGAAGAAGAAGAAAAACATATGTATGAAGAAGAATAGCCGTGTACAAGGATTGACTGAATGTGTGATGCTGTAAGAGACGCTGGAATAAGACCAGAAGAAAAAAAACGAGCGGCAATAAATTGCATTTACACCGTTTTTATGGACGTGATAAAGGCTTTCAAGTACTCATACATCGTGCACATATATTAAGACCAGAAGAAAAAAAAACGAGCGGCAATAAATTGCATTTACACCGTTTTTATGGACGTGATAAAGGCTTTCAAGTACTCATACATCGT
This sequence comes from Mayetiola destructor, assembly GCA_000149185.1. Lineage (NCBI taxonomy): Eukaryota > Metazoa > Arthropoda > Insecta > Diptera > Cecidomyiidae > Mayetiola > Mayetiola destructor. The sequence goes on from GL501439.1 coordinate 366,100, forward strand.
GCACATATATTATGTTGGATTCTGATTTTTAAATGAAACCAAGTCGAACGCATATTTTGAAATTTCTGAAATGGAACAGATTGCAGTCGATCGATTGTAATTTGATAATAATAATAATAGCAATGGAGTCCAAGTGATGTTTTAAGTTGGATTAGTTGAATTAGTTTCATTAGGTTCTGGTTGAAAGCATAATCCTCCTGTGATCATGTGATTCCACTCAACCGGCTTGAGTGATCGTACTTGAGGTGTTGCGACGAAAATCTGAAGAAAAAAAAATACTCAAATCGAGTGAAATGGATTTGAGAGCTCTTTTTCACCAGCAAGTTTTTAAAATTTATATAAGATAATTATAAAAATTCCATTAATGCTTCAAATTCAAAACAAAATGTACAGTCTCCATCGCCACTCAGAGTGACGCTTCATTATTCGGGTCGGTTTGCACTCAATTCACAGATAAAATCCCACTCAATGCATTCGTTTCATTTGTTCAAACAAATTTTCATTCAAACGCTGGAAGATCATTTACCAGCCGAATGTATATGAGACACCAACCGTATCGCATGCGACGAAGAACAATAGACGAAACGATTCAAATTCCAAAACGAATCGAGTTTAAGCGGCAAGACTTCGGTCCCAAATGAGCAACAAGTCTTACGGAGCTCGTTTCGAATCCATGCATCCGTTAGCGATGTATCGTATTTTCATTATCACCGCTTTAAACATCGATCGATCGTTGCGACAAGCCTTCAGTTATTGTCCATGATGATCTGTGCATGTGTTGAATGCATCATTTTCTGCATGTGTGATCGATCGCACATGCGGCAAATTTGAAATTTCTTTCGCATTCAAAATGTTGCGCTCGATACGATATATGATATGCATACATCCAATGTATAATGTATAACCATGAAAACCATTGTACAACTGAGCTCTTATGTACAACTGTGAGGCTCTTAAGCGGCCGTTTGTTTGTTTGTCTGTTTATCATGAGCATTCCAATGTACGGCCACAACATTGACTTGACTGACAAGCAACGAATAAAACAAGAAATATCACAAATACGTTACGGGTTACGGTATACATGCGGCCGCATCTCCGATCTAAACCAAACAAGATAGCAACACACGAATCGGCCAATCGTGTTGAACAACAACATCGCAACGCATTTTCAAAATAGTTGTTTATCGAAAAAGACATACATTCGTATTGGTGTTGTGTTTCTTGGCATTTTATCTCGAATTTTGTGTCATTTTATCAAACTATTCAATGAAATGTTCACATTCAATACAATTTCTAAAAATTTTCAATGGAAATTCTCATCCAAATCCAAATTTCATTCAGATTGTGAATAGAATTAATTGAAAAACAATTTTATCGATTGGTAAAAATAAACAATCAAAGTGGAATTATTCGAGTGAAATGTCACCATAGTGGCACAACAAGCAAAGTGACGGTAGGCAAGTGCAACAAGTTGATATACGTTTTCTTATTGGGAATGAAGTGAAATCGATAAAAATTTATTTAACGTTAAAGGTGATTTTATTGTGACCCGAATAGTCGAATATTGTTGTATAAACGACAAAAATGTAACACGAAATTGAGGCCCATGGCGCATGGAACCTGAAATACAGTTTTATTTATTCAAAAAAAAAAAAAAAAATTAATGGACAATAATAAATATGAAAATAGCTGACTCCAACACACCGATCAATTTGATTTCCGAATATCAGTAAAAAGACGAACGATCGACTGACCATTTTGGAGACCAAAAACACGCCGTGCTTTAGTGATTTCGAGACAAAAAAAACACGTTTTCCAAACAATCTTAATATCAACCAAAGTGAGTGAATGTTTGTGGAATTCGGGAATATAAATTCATTAATTGACTGGATAAACAAACACAAAGTGCCATTGTTTTGCACCTGAAGTCAATTGTTTTCATTTTGAAATAGAATGCAATTTGATAAACATTAAAATTATTTTGGCAAAACAAAGATATCAACAAGCGACAGATTTTGATTGTCAATTGGCCATTGTTTGTACCGTAAATTTACCAAATAACAATTGAATGTCGTGTCAATTATTTCAAAACGAAAATCTTTTCTCTCACATTCATCGATCCAAGCGAGGTGATTGTTAGATTGAAAAGAAGACAAAATATAAAACCATTGGCATCATCGCTAGGTTTGGTGAATCAAAAAAAATTTATCATTCGGTTGATTCGCTTTTGTCATCTAACAAAATAAGACATTTTGGTTCCGCTACATCATTCATAATCTCGAGTCATTCGGTGTTATGCGCACACCATTCAATGTGATTCACAGTTAATCGCGATAATAACCGTTTCCATTTGGTTTTGCGAACAGTGAACAGAGAGTTAAATTGAAAGCGATAAACGACTTTTTTCTGCAACGAAGCTGATTTCATATCGAGGTAAGCGGTTTGCTGATTAATAACAATTATTTTCATATTTTTTTTGCCTTCTTTCTTTTACTCTTTCTTTTACTCTTTCTCCTATTGTTGAAATGCACATATTGTGAAACCGAATACATTTTCATATCTGAACAAATTCGAATTGATTGAAAAGCGATCATATTTTTGTGGTTACGAAATGCGTCCGTTGTATGTGATTGAAATTTATTGAAATTTTAATGCAAGTCAATCATCGGTTGAGTCAACAAACGAATGAATGAATGAACAAACGAACGCATCCCATTCATCAATACTAAGCCAAAGAGTCATGAATCCATAAAACCATTTATAAATAGGTATATTTATTTGAATTCATTGCTTTATTCATTTTATTGTTGGAAATGTTACATTTGCATTTCAATTGATTGCTCACTGTTCACTGTTCACTCGTTCACTCGTTCGTTCGGCGAATAATAAACACAAGCACACATGCCAAACACCGAAACATCAAAAAATCGACATTCTGTTTACATTTGGTTTTCCGCCATCTAAATTTAGTTATGGGATGGCTCCAATTCATTTAATTAACCGATTTAAATTCATTTGTTGTTTGCAATTTGTAAATCGGATTGGATTTTAGGCTGCGGTTTCGATATTTCGATAAAGAAATTATGAATACACGCTACACACCCATTAAAATGAGCCGTTTATTGTTTGAAATGTGGGCTGATGTGAAATGCCAGATATTCGCGTACAAAAACGAAAGTTGTGCACAATTCGGAGAGAAAGAGAAAATTGATAATAAATTAAAAATTTTCAAATGAAAAGCAGATTCCATCGCGTAAAGCAATCGAATTGCATGAACTACGCAAAAACAAATAGTATGAAGTTGGAGGTCTAAGCGCGCTGATAAAATTCAAATCTAACCACAAAAAAAGTGTTTGATAATAAACAGAGTTGAATCGACTGTCTGATGTGTTGGAGTTAAAACAATTTGCAAACATGCATTACGTGCCTTTTTAATGTTATTATAATTTATGACTATTATTGAGTTGCGAGTTTGTGAGCAGTTTCTTCAAACACTTTTTATTTCTATTTTTATCTTTGATATTTTCCTTTGAATTGCTCGCGGTCTTTTATAGCATTTGCGGTATTGCTGTTGATATCTTAGCTCGAACGTCGAGTATTAATTACGATCTTTTCGCGGTTTGAACTATTTTTTCAATTAGAAATTTCTCTATTTGATTCCGGCACGCGTGCTCCCGTTCCGACAATTTTAAATTTAGTATTCCATGGCCGTTTCCTTCGTCGAATCCGTCGTACATCGTCTGAAAAACACACAAAATTACTGTTATTCCGGCGATGTGAAGGGCATTCAAATCAATGTTTAATTTATGCAAAGAGAAATGTCTACAGAGGTGTTGATGCATGAAATGACAGCGATCAAAAAATAAAAATGATTTTATAATTTAAATCATTCAGCGCTAAATGTACCGTATTCCTGAGCAAATGAATGTGTTAGCACATTTTATTACCAATTTCATTTTATTTTCTACAATTTTTCGTTATTATCATTTCTTATTATTCACGATAATAATCCATCTAATTGCACACGTTCTGTTCCGGATTAATGGGATTTCTCAAAAATGTATTCTCTCTGTTCTTGTTACCCGTTTTTGTTCCCTATTTCGCATTCAAATTGCCCGTTTGTGTGTTAAATCATAAATTCATAAATATTTCGATGTCTTCGTTTATGAGAACGATTTTCCAAAATCCAATGTACCATGTACGTGGGTCCGATCCGTAATAAAATACACGGCATAGCCACACTGGGCCAGAGTAAAAGAAACATTCATTGGATGATAATAATCGCGATAATTCGTAAATTGGGCCCATACAATGCTATGCCGAAAATTCAACAGTTGTCATAAGCAAACAATCGTTCAATTACCTGTCAACAAATGAATCATTTTTTCAGTTCGAAATTTCCAAAACTTGATAAAAACGTGCACTTTCACAGTGTGATTCCATTCACCCGCTTCCATCTCAAATGTTCGAATGAAATTCGTTTCGTTGAAAACATTGTGATTCGTTTATTCATTTGTGAGCACTTTGTGCATACATTGTGATGAAAAACCATGGGAAAATGATTTTTATTTGTACTCACAGTGTGATTTTTTGAGAAAAAATCATTCA
>GL501440.1:0-13943 GCA_000149185.1 Mayetiola destructor
GAGAGAGAGAGAGGACAAGCAAAACTCTGGAAAACATTGATTTATTATTCAATGGCCACTTTGACTTATCATCCAACAATGAATTAACATTTAAAAACGGTTGTTTCTTTCGTTGTCCGACACAATCAGTGGAACAAAAATATATATATTGTATATATGCTGAAATGTGAGATAATCACCAACCGCACAAAATTCCTCATTAACTTTTCACTATTTAAATTTTGTGTTGCCGGTCTTTTTTTTTCTGTACATAGGCCGCCGATTCACTGAAAAGAGAAAAAAAAGATCAACAAGCTTCGATGGTTGTAATTTGACCTTCGGTAGTTCTTTTTTTCGCATTTTATTTTATTCTTGGAAACTTTTCAGTGCAAAAACAATAATAATAATTAAATAGCAACAAACATTTAACATTAAATGCGTAAAAAGTAAATAGAGACTGCGGGTTGCCCTTTTGATCATACAATTTATTCAGTATTCATTACTCATTACTCATTATAATAAATTATTGTTATTCAGAATGCCCGACGTAATGCCTCATCTGAACGGAACGGAAGAACTTTTTTTTTTAGGTATTAATTACCCGGGAAATTCACATTTGTGGCGAATTAAAAAAAAATTAATAATAAACAAAAATATTTAATAATATGTATGTAATTGTTATCGATCGGTCGCTTAAATGTCATTCACATCGGATTTTTCTCGTTAAGGAATGAAAAACATTTGGATGTTTCATTCAAAAGGGTCGTCGCAGATGCGTTTATTGAACTTCGCTTCAAAAATGTTTTGTTTTTTTTTTCGTTCGAATTTGCATAAAACTGCAATACAAAAATTTACGAAATCCTCCTGCACCAATCTTTTTTTCTCGATTGTCGCTGCTGTATAGCACCCAAAAAAAGGGGCAAATCATAACTTGTTTACGCTTCATCAAATGGTCAACTATTGAATTCACGATTTACGATGATTTTTGGGTATGTTCGTTCTGAAACGAATCGCCAATTTCGAATCAATAATAAAAAATAAAAAAAAAGAAGCGAAAATCAATATGCGGCCCGCATTACAAGCGTTATGGCACTTGAAAATTTAAGTGCATGTTAAACAAACTCCATCTGAATGCCTTAAATAATTAAAATGCGAACAATGTGTGTTGGCAGAGTTATTCAAATTATTTTATTTTCGTTTTTATTGAAATTTATGTTCAACTTGAACAAAAATTAGCTCAATTGCAATATGTTCCAGTGGCCGTAATGACACCGAAACATTGAATTTTAAATGAAAGTTTTTGATTGTTCTTTGTGTCACGACAATTGAAATCAATCGCATTCTGATTCTGATTAGAGCGTCGATCGAATCCGTTCTTTTGTAAATGCAACGCATGTGCAAAACGAAGATTTAGCTCTGTGTTTTCTTTTTTTCTCTACTTGTTTGCCATTGATTTATTTTCAATTTTATTTTATTTCTTTATATAAGCGTAAGCGAGTGCATACGCGTCGGCATTTAATTGCATATTTTTTTTTATATATTTCTATTGAATTTCATTTACGATTGCCGTCGTTACATTTGCGACTCGTTCAATTCACACTTTTCACAATGTCCGACTTATAGGAGCGTCGATCGCTTACACGAATACGAGTTTGCAATTGTAAACATTTAATATTAGAAAAACGTCAATTTTCGATTCGTACGTGTGTTTCATTCAATTAAACAGGTCATGATGAGTTTAACACACCGTGTAAATTGACGCTTATGCATTGTACATAGGGTACATGTCTGTTGGTCATTTATGACACACCGCACATGCTACGCATCGATCTCAGTTCAGTCGTTGATGAAGTCATTTTTCTCCTGTTTTTTTTTTTTTGCTAATGGAAATTTTAATTTTTTTTTTTATTATATTTGAAATCGGCTTGTTTATACTATTGTCATTGGTTTGTTCTCATCGTTGAGTCACAACGCAATTTCTCATTTATCAAAATCAAAAAAACAATTTTGGTGATCTTTGACATCGGCATGATCATGATTAAATTGAAAACTATTTTTGACCCTGTGCAAAAATAATAAATAGATGCTGATTGCTGATGTTCTCGAATCAGGCCAAAATTGAATGATAACCACCATATCAAACAGCTTGTGCTCATTTCAAAACCGAGTCTAAAGCTACCGTTTCCATCACCCAGAGTAAACCACCAGTGTCAACGGAAAAGGTTCCTACCCCTGTTGGAAACATAGCTCCTATTGCAAATGCTCAGACTAAACAATCAGTTTCAAGCAAGGTTACATTCCCTGGTCTGGAAGTTCCGGCAAAACCAACAATTTCAGCAACAAAAACAACTGCAATTCCTGTTGTTAATGCTCAGGCCAAGCGTCCAGCTCTAGCAACGGATAACATTTCTGTTATGAACAAACAACCTAGGCACACCGTTTCGTTTCCAAATCCAAAAAATCAGTCCCCTGTTGTGAGTGCTCAAGTTAGAACATCTGTTCTAACTCAGCAAAAGCCTTCAACTCCAGCTTTGACAAAAGCTACTACTCAAGTTCAAAGAACTCAAGGCTCAACCTCACGTTCAAGACCTCCAGCTTTCGCTCCAAAACTGGCAAGTCATAAATAATAAAAAATAATAATCAAATGATTAAAGAAATACAATATATGTACATTTTATCAAACAAAAAACTTTAAATATCAAATGTAGTTAAAAAATCCGCCTATTCATTGAAAGTTTTAATCCACATTTTTCTATATGCAGGTTCTAGTATTGAATGTTCAAGAAGAATTAAATCCACGATTAAAATTGGAAAAGAAAGTAGGCGAAAAATTGGATTGGAGTTTCATTTGCGAAGATGAATCCATCCCTTATCAGAGAAAATTAGTGAAGGCACATAAAAATGTCGTTGTTAAGTATTCACCATATCTTCGAAATTTTTTAAAAAGTTGTAAGTTTTTCACACAATTGATTCAGTTTGATGATATTTTTTAATTATTTTTTTTTCAATTTTGTTGGATTTGTTTATCGTAGCTTTTCCGTTATTCTCTTATACATCGAACATAGTTGAAGCCATTGTCACATTAATGTATGAACATGTTGCGACCATTAACAAAGCTGACTATGACAAAATAATGGAAGTTGCAAACATCTTACAAATGAAAGAACTAATAAGTGTTTTACATGACGATGTCGTTCATTGTAGCTATCGTCCTTGAATACCATATATCATGCTTGTAATAACGAAATCGTAAAACTATTATTGATGTCTTCAAAATAAATTCAAACCAAAATAAATAAATAAAAAAAAAAATCCTAATATTATTTGTTTTATTGAAATCTATGAACATCTGAAAATTGGACGATGATACGTTTCTAGGCTCATTTCAAGATATTTAGTTGGTCAGGCATATGATTGCGCAAGTGTAATGAATGGAGAATTTATTGGTAGTGCTGCTAAAATGACGTGTGATTATCCCACAGCCTTATGAAGAGTGATTCATTTGTAGGTTTTTTTTATCAATATTTTGAGATTTTTACAGCATGAAACTCATCGTGAGAACTACGAAACCAGTTAACACGAAGAGTATTTTTGCAGAGCCTTTTTCATACCATTGATGGCTCATTAGGAACGAAGATTTTTAGGTCATAAGAAAACATTATTACAAATTCAAAGCATTATTCCAGATAATAATGAAAAATTGTCGCAAGCTGAAACAACTGAGATGGTTTGAATTGTCTCAATGCAAAGGCCAGATTATTTCAAAACAAGTGAAATAATTTGTGAAAAAGGAAGAAAAGACTCTAGACCTCACACTCTTTTTCGATGCATCACAATTATGTGATGAAGTCATGTTTCCAAATTCATAAAACTCTTTAAAAAGTTTTTCGTGTTTCATGTTTTCGGAAAAAATATCGAACTCTTGAATAATTAAATGGAAATGGGCAGAAAAATCAATATGGTATTTGTTGTTGTCTCATTTTGATCGAGATGAAATGAAATTAATATTTTTTACCTAAAACGTGTGTTTACATTGTCTATTTGCGGCTCGATCTATTATTGCGTGTTTACTTTGTCATTGAATTTGTTTTTCGTACTTCATGTTTCGAAAAAATATCGAACTCTTGAATAATGAAATGGGAATAGGATGAAAAATAAATATTGTATTTTAATGTCGCAATGTTGAAATCGTGGCGCATCATATTCCTTGATGTTCTCATTTCAAGGGGGAAAGTACTGGAATAAAAATTCAATTCAGCTCTCTTTAGTTGAATAAAATTGAACAAAATTTAAAAAATTGAAACAATGAAAATCGAAGTAGTAGTGATTTGTTATGACAAGATGATGCGTTCAAATATGTGTTATTGAATTTCCGCCTTTTTGTCATTTGATAGGAATGTTCACATTGAAATGTGTAGTTGAATCTAGTACTTCGATTGATTCTTTCAATTTTTTCAATTTTGTTCAATTCCCGTAATTTCGGAGAATGCAATTGAATTTTCAATCGAGTACTTCACCCCTTGTCTCATTTTGATCGATATGAAATGAAATTAATATTTTTTACTTCAAACGTGTGTTTACATTGTTTATTTGCGGCCCGTCCTATAATTGCGTGTTTGTTTTGTCATTGAATTTGTTTTTCGTACTTCATGTTTCGAGGAAAATATCGAACTCTTGAATTATTATGTTGGAATGGGATGAGAAAACAATATGTTATATTAATGTCGTATCAAACCACTGTTTTGCAAATTGAATGGAACATTCAGAAAAACACTCAAATTCAATGGATGTTTTTGTCATGGCATGAAATGATACGATTCAGTGATTTAAACAAAATTCATTTTCATTCGCTCATAACATTGCACACAAAAAGAGAAGGAAAAAATAGAAATTTTTTAATTTTCATTTAAATTTTCAATTCTCAAAATAGAAAAATAAGTTGAAATAGCTTCGAACAATCCGAATTCAATATTGCATCAATGAAAATAATGCTTCAACAATTCTTTCAAGATCTCTAAATCATTGATAGCAGCTTCAAATAAATTTGTGGTCCGATTCAAATATTTCACGTAATAATTGCAGATATAAACATTGAAATTCATTCCAAACGCTGTTTAGCACGATCGTTAAGTTGAATTTGATCTCGAAAAACGTAGGTCTCCAATGAATAAATTGCCTTTTGCATTCAACGTGCATTACTCATTCCACTCAGTGCCATGGATTTTTTCTTTTGCGTATTTGATTCGCCAAAAAACTTTAATGCAAGTGCGGTGAGCTCAGCATAATCATCACGTGTAAATTTTGAGTCCATTTGCTCATGAAGAATCCCTATACTTACTATTTTCATGAAAATTCATACAAAATTTTGGTTTATACATTCATATGGAGTAAAATCGTCAAAATTCAATGTTTTCCTTTTTTTTAAGGCCCACTGAATCATAATAATTGAATGTTAGAGCAGAAGTTGCTACGAAAATATTATCGCCAACGAGCTTTTTTAGAATCAGTTCATAGATGTTATGTCGACACCTACAGTACAATAGCTGTCTTTCTAAGAATCATTCCAATTGTAAGCACACACCGTTACGTCAACCTGTTTTTGTTGATTCAATATCACTTGAAAGTGCAACGATTCGATTCTCCAAATTGTGTTCCTCAATGAGATCTTTTATCTTGCTAGCAATTTTATCGGCTTCATGATTATCTAGTTTTAACGGGCCGACTATTGTTGTATAATATTCACTTTGAAAGATTACAATCAAACAATTTCGATACCCTAAATGTCACTTATTTAGCTTACGGTATGATTTTGTATCGAAATGAACCAATAATTTTGAAGTGCCGTCACACAACTTGTCGTTTGCTTCTTGTTTTTTGTTGTTACGGAAATTAGAAAGTTGCTTGAAAATTTCTGATTTTGAAACGAATAATTATCAGGATTTCCACCAGCGATTTCAATACCAATTTCGATATACTACTGTGGGCAAAAAATACCGGGAATTTTGGAATAAAATTGCATTGGTATTTCGATAGGTCAAATATATTTTTTTATTTTCAAGTTGGTAGTACTGTCATTGACATCCGTGCCAAATTTCATCCTTTTATACTATTCCGTGATCATTATTATCGTTTTTCTTTTGACATTAATGAGTGAACATATTATCACTGTCAACATATTCGACAACGATATGGTAAAATAATTCATAGCGGCAAATTTTAAGCGATGTGAATAATCAATTGATTATCACAAAATAATTGTGATAGGAAGACAAATCATAATAAAGAACCGTATAAATGGTATAAATGACGTAGGGCCAGTTCCATCAATTGCTCTCATTCTTAATGCAAACGTTGCTCAGTTTTCAACTAGTTTTTCAGTACTTTAAACCCATTTGGTTCAGCCGATTAAGGAATAACCAAAATTGTTTAAAACCAATAACACGAAAAGGAAAAGACAAAGACCTTATCAAAATCCAAGGAGACATGCTACACTATCAAATTCTGCTTGTTTTCCTTTCCGAAAATTGTGTAATTTCGATTACCAAATTACTTAATTTGAATGCAATTTTTTATTTCGAGAGCCAATTCTATAGAAACAAAATTAATTTGATGTGTGAACTTTCAAAAATATTTTATTTCTGTATATCATAAGTTAACAATTCAATTTCGTATAATATTTTCCCGAAAATTATTATATTGAATGTTAGTGATACATTTGTGTAATTGTTTAATTGAATATTTTAATAGGGTATTTCAATTCTAGCTGTAGCTGCTGATGTTAATAGATCTACAAGCTTGCTATAAAATAAAGAATATAAGAAAACTTCAATTTTTGACGTCAATTAGCCTAAAGTTGAAAATAATACTCACTTTTTACGCGAGTCATAAATCTTCTCCGCTATGCTGATGAAAAGAATACAAAAAGAATGAGAATTTAAATTGGCCTAAATTGAATTTTTTTTATGACCATTATTGAACCTACATGTAATCTGGATCGTTTGCTCCGTAAGGGTTTTGAACAATGGCGTGCAAACTTATTAAAAATTAATTGATGATGAATGTTTAACAGTTTTGAATTTAAATTTATCTTTTGCCATAAACTTACTTGCAAACTTCTGCTCGAGCCAAACTAAAATATGTAAAAATAAAAAATGTAATGAAATAATTGCAATTATATGCGGATGGGAAAAACAAAATTTACATCGGCAAGAAAGCTTCTTTTTGGGGACCGAAAAAAATTCGGAAAACACTGGAACAAACAAATTAAGAATCGACTTTTTATAAAATTCGGAAAAATATATGAAAATTATCAAACTTACTCTTTCAAAATACGCAACTTATCCGGTGAACTGAATAGATTTGAATAGATAAAATTACAAAAATTCTTTTTGGAATGATTGGTTAATATTATTCTTTGAAATGAACTTACACTGCTTCTACATTGCTGTAAATTTATTAAGGAGGGAATAATAATTCTTTCATTAAGGATAAAATTACTAAATTTGTTTTTGGAATGATTGATTAATATTTTTATCTGAAATGGACTTACTTTAGCTGTGCTTGGCTGTAAATGTATTGAAGAGAAAATAATAATTCTTTCATTATAGATAAAATTACTAAATTCGTTTTTAGAATGATTGATTAATATTATTATCTAAAATTTACTTACCTCAAATGAGTGCTGTAAATATATTAAAGAGAAAAAAATTCTTTCATTATAAATTTACTGAATTTGTTTTTGGAATGATTGGTCAATATTATTATCTAAAATGTACTTACAGTCTTTCTACTTCGCTGTAAATTTATCAAAGAGGGAATGATAATAATTTTTTCATTATCGATAAAACACAAAGCAAGTGTATTGATCAACCAACAACAGCGCCACGTACAATAACATAATAATACAAGCGAATCTATTCCCTTTCATATAAATTCCAAATTATCCCGATTAAGGAGCCTCGTGTTATTGTACGTGGCGCTGTTGTCAGTAAGTTCAAAATATATGTAGGAAATGCGATGCATTCGCTCTGAGAGATAAAATAGCTAAATTTGTTTTTGGGAAGATTGGTTAGTATTATTATTATCTGAAATCGACTTACATTTCCGTTGTACCGCTATAAATGTATTAAAGAGAAAATGATAATTGTTTTATTATAGATAAAATTACTGAATTTTTTTCTGGAATGATTGGTTAATATTATAATCTGAAATGGACTTACCTTTGCAATGCCGTGCTGTAAATAAATTAAAGAGAAAATAATAATTCTTTAATTATAGATAAAATTACTAGTTTTGTTTTTGAAATGATTGGTTAACATTATTATCTGAATTGGACTTACCGTGCCAATCGAGTGCTGTAAATTTATTAAAGCGAAAAAAATAATTCTTCAATTATTATAGATAAAATTACTAAATTTGTTTTTGGAATAATTGGGTAATATTATTATCTGAAATGGACTTACCGTTGCTCTGCATTGCTGTAAATGTATGAAATAGAAAAAATTATTTTTAGTTATTATAGATGAAATTACTAAATTTATTTATGGAATGATTAGTTGATATTTTTATCTGAAATGGACTTACCTTCGCAATGCCGTGCTGTAAATGTATTGAAGAGAAAATAAAAATTCTTTCATTATAAAATTACTAAATTTATCTTTGGAATGATTGGTTAGTATTATTATCTAAAATTTACTTACAGTAATTGATCGCTGCAAATGTATTGAAGAGAAAATAATATTTCTTTCATTATAAAATTACTAAATTTATTTATGGAATGATTGGTTAATATTATTATCTGAAATAGACTTACAGTTCAGTTTCAGTGCTGTAAATGTATTAAAGAGAAAATAATTATTTTTTCATTATAAAATTACTAAATTTATTTTTGGAATGATTGGTTAACATTATTATCAGAAGTGGACTTACAGTCGACGTAGCATGCTGTAACTGTATTGAAGAGAAAATAGTCAATTTTTCATTATAAAATTACTAGTTTTGTTTTTGGAATGATTGGTTCATATTATTCTCTGAAACGGACTTACCTTTGAAATCCCGTACTGTTAATAAATTAAAGGAAAAATGATAATTGTTTCATTATAAATATAATTACTTAATTGGTTTTTTGGAATGATTGGTTAATATTATTATCTAAAATTTACTTACAGTAAATAATTGCTGTAAGTATATTGAAGAGTAAGCAATAAATTTTTCATTATAGATAAAATTACACATACAAAAATTTCCCGGAAAAAGTTACCATGATTTCATGGTAAATCAACATTTTGCTATATTTCTTCGATTTAAAAAAAAAAACAAAATCGCAGTAAAATGCTATTATTTTAGACTTAATGGGAATTATAGTATTATAATAGTGTGCCGTGTTCATTAGGTCTAAAATAATAGCATTTCACTGCGATTTTTGTTGATTTATCATGAAATCATGGTAACATTTCCGGGTCATTTTTGTGTGTGTACTGAATTTGTTTTTGGGAATGATCGGTTATTATTATTATCTGAAATAGACTTACAGCTGCCCTATTTTGCTGTAAATGTATTGAAGAAAAAATAATAATTCTTTAATTATAGATAAAATTACTGAATTTGTTTTTGGAATGATTGGTTAATATTATTATCAGAAATGGACTTACATTTGACGTTCATTGCTTTGAATAGTAGAGAGAAAATGATAATTTTTGCGTTATTAAATTACTAGATTTATTTTTGGAATGATTGGTTAATATTATTATCTAAAATTTACTTACATCAATCCAGCTCTGTAAATGTATTAAAGTGAAAATAATAATTTTTTCATTAAAGATAAAATTACTGAATTTGTTTTTGGAATGATCGGTTAATATTATTATCTGAAATAGACTTACACTTCCCGTGCTGCCCTGCAAATGTATTGAAAAGAAAACAATAATTTTGTCATTAAAGATAAAATGACTAAATTTGTTTTAGGAATGATCGGTTAAGACTATTATCTGAAATGGACTTACTGTTGCCGTGGATTAACGCTGTAAATGTATTGAAAGGAAATAATAATTTTGTCAATTCCAAAGATCATATTGTATATGATTGTCAAGTTACCTGGCCACCAAAATAGCTGTAGCAGCTATGAAAAGGAATGCTAACGAGTACTTCATGTTGAATTAGTTTTTTTCTTGAACAAAGTTGATTCGAAACTGATAAATTCGGATCAGTTTCGTCCGCTTTTTATAGGATTTTTTTTTTTTTGTAAAAACCATTAAACAACTTGTTGTTCAACCTTGGAATTCAATGAGAAACGCATCGATCTTTTTATTTTTAAAAGTTTCGAGGCACGGAACAGATGTTTTCGGGCGTCACACGTTCGATCAATGCTGTAAATTCAACCTACGTAAAATGTTGTATTCAACTCCATCCATGTGAACACGTTTTATGTTTTGATCAATTTTTGAAACTGCTTTCCATTCCAAATCAAAAATCCTTTTAATTTTTTATTTGTCAGCCAAATTTCTGTATTTGAGGTTGCTTAATTATTTCATACGAATACTTTGAGAGTCATTTCCGAGAAGAAGCCATATTCGAAACAGCCCAAATTTTTCAATCAATTACCAATTTTTCCAAGCTCACACCCAATTGAATTGATCTTTCGAGTTAAAGATTGGAGTGGAAGATATTGATTTGGAGTTTGAAGGAAAATTGAAATAAATGGGAAAGGGATTAATATTGGTCGATCATGTATTGAATGTATCTGAAATATTTGGATGGGAGCAAGATAAATGCGATAAATATCATAAAAAAGCCTTCGATGAAAAACACTTTCATATTTGAACAGGAATTGATGGAATTGTAGGCAAAAAAGTGACAATTCACAATTTATAAGCCACTCAACTCTCAAAAAGAAGTAGATGAAAATACTGGGCTGGCCTATTAAACTTTATCGAGTCGTTTTAGCGTCTGTTAAAGATATGGCTGACCATTTAAGCTTAAAGTTAGAAGAGATGCGCGAAAACACAAAGATGAAAATTTATGAATTATTCAAAAAGATTGAAAAGCTTGCAAATGAAATGGGGAAAGATATCAATATTTTCAGATTTATACAGCATGAAACTCATCGTGAGAACTACGAAACCAGTTAACACGAAGAGTATTTTTGCAGAGCCTTTTTCATACCATTGATGGCTCATTAGGAACGAAGATTTTTAGGTCATAAGAAAACATTATTACAAATTCAAAGCATTATTCCAGATAATAATGAAAAATTCTCTCAAGCTGAAACAACTGAGATGGTTTAAATTGTCTCAATGCAAAGGCCAGATTATTTCAAAACAAGTGAAATAATTTGTGAAAAAGAAAGAAACGACTCTAGACCACACACTCTTTTTCGATGCATCAAAATTATGTGATGAAGTCATGTTTTCAAATTCATAAAACTTCTTAAAAAAAATTTCGTGTTTCATGTTTCGGAAAAAATACCGAACTCTTGAATAATTAAATGGAAATGGGCAGAAAAATCAATATGGTATTTGTTGTTGTCTCATTTTGATCGAGATGAAATGAAATTAATATTTTTTACCTAAAACGTGTGTTTACATTGTCTATTTGCGGCTCGATTTTTATTGCGTGTTTACTTTGTCATTGAATTTGTTTTTCGTACTTCGAAAAAAATATCGAACTCTTGAATAATGAAATGGGAATAGGATGAAAAATAAATATTGTATTTTAATGTCGCAATGTTGAAATCGTGGCGCATCATATTCGTTGATGTTCTCATTTCAAGGGGGAAAGTACTAGAATAAAAATTCAATTCAGCTCTCTTTAGTTGAATAAAATTGAACAAAATTTAAAAAATTGAAACAATGAAAATCGAAGTAATAGTGATTTGTTATGACAAGATGATGCGTTTAAATATGTGTTATTGAATTTCCGCCTTTTTGTCATTTGATAGGAATGTTCACATTGAAATGTGTAGTTAAATTTAGTACTTCGATTGATTCTTTCAATTTTTTCAATTTTGTTCAATTCCCGTAATTTCGGAGAATGCAATTGAATTTTCAATCGAGTACTTCACCCCTTGTCTCATTTTGATCGATATGAAATGAAATTAATATTTTTTACTTTAAACGTGTGTTTACATTGTTTATTTGCGACTCGATCAATTATTGCGTGTTTGTTTTGTCATTGAATTTGTTTTTCGTACTTCATGTTTCGAGAAAAATATCGAACTCTTGAATTATTATATGGGAATGGGATGAAAAAACAATATGTTATTTTAATGTCGTATCAAACCACTGTTTTGCAAATTGAATGAAACATTCAGAAAAACACTCAAATTCAATGGATGTTTTTGTCATGGCATGAAATGACACGATTCAGTGATTTAAACAAAATTCATTTTCATTCGCTCATAACATTGCACACAAAAAGAGAAGGAAAAAATAGAAATTTTTTAATTTTCATTTAAATTTTCAATTCTCAAAATAGAAAAATAAGTTGAAATAGCTTGGAACAATCCGAATTCAATTTTGCATCAATGAAAATAATGCTTCAACAATTCTTTCAAAATCTCTAAATCATTGATAGCAGCTTCAAATAAATTTGTGGTCCGATTCAAATATTTCACGTAATAATTGCAGATATAAACATTGAAATTCATTCCAAACGCTGTTTAGCATGATCGTTAAGTTGAATTTGATCTCGAAAAACGTAGGTCTTCAATGACTAAATTGCCTTTTGCATTCAACGTGCATTACTTATTCCACTCATTTCCATGGATTTTTTCTTTTGCGTATCTGATTCGCCAAAAAAACTATAATGCAAGATCGGTGAGCTCAGCATAATCATCACGTGTCAATTTTGAGTCCATTTGCTCATGAAGAATCCCTATTCTATTTTCACGAAATTCATACAAAATCTTTGGTTTATACATTCATATAGAGTAAAATCGTCAAAATTCAATGTTTTCCTTTTTTTAAGGCCCACTGAATCATAATAATTGAATGTTAGAGCAGAAGTTGCTACGAAAATATTATCGCCAACGAGCTTTTTTAGAATCAGTTCATAGATTCGATGTCGACACCTACAGTACAATAGCTGTCTTTCTAAGAATCATTCCAATTGTAAGCACACACCGTTACGTCGATCTGTTTTTATTGATTCAATATCACTTGAAAGTGCAACGATTCGATTCTCCAAGTTGTGTTCCTCAATCAGATCTTTCAACACGAAAAGGAAAAACAAAGACCTTATCAAAATCCAAGGAGACATGCTACACTATCAAATTCTGCTTGTTTTCCTTTCCGAAAATTGTGTATTTTCGATTATCAAATTACTTAATTTGAATGCAATTTTTTATTTCGAGAGCCAATTCTATAGAAACAAAATTAATTTGATGTGTGAACTTTCAAAAATATTTTATTTCAGAAGTTAACAATTCAATTTCGTATAATATTTTCCCGAAAATTATTATATTGAATGTTAGTGATACATTTTTGAATGTTTAATTGAATATTTTAGTAGGGTATTTCAATTCTGGCTGTAGCTGCTGATGTTAATAGATCTACAAGCTTGCTATAAAATAAAGAATATAAGAAAACTTCAATTTTTGACGTCAATTAGCCTAAAGTTGAAAATAATACTCACTTTTTACGCGAGTCCCAAATTTTCTCCGCTATGCTGATAAAAAGAATACAAAAAGAATGAGAATTTAAATTGGCCAAAATAAAAAAAAATGTTTATGACCATTATTGAACCTACATGTAATCTGGATCGTTTGCTCCGTTAGAGTTCCGAACATAGGCGTGCAAACTTATTAAAAATTAATTGATGATGAATGTTTAACAGTTTTGAATTTAAATTTATCTTTTGCAATAAACTTACTTGCAAACTTCTGCTCGAGCCAAACTAAAATAAAAATAAAAAATGTGATGAAATAATTGCAATTATATGCGGATGGGAAAAACAAAATTTACATCGGC
>GL501440.1:13963-31340 GCA_000149185.1 Mayetiola destructor
TATCGAACTCTTGAATAATTAAATGGAAATGGGCAGAAAAATCAATATGGTATTTGTTGTTGTCTCATTTTGATCGAGATGAAATGAAATTAATATTTTTTTTCTTTAAACGTGTGTTTACATTGTCTATTTGCGGCTCGATTTTTATTGCTTGTTTACTTTGTCATTGAATTTGTTTTTCGTACTTCATGTTTCGAAAAAATATCGAACTCTTGAATAATGAAATGGGAATAGGATGAAAAATAAATATTGTATTTTAATGTCGCAATGTTGAAATCGTGGCGCATCATATTCCTTGATGTTCTCATTTCAAGGGGGAAAGTACTGGAATAAAAATTCAATTCAGCTCTCTTTAGTTGAATAAAATTGAACAAAATTTAAAAAATTGAAACATTGAAAATCGAAGTAGTAGTGATTTGTTATGACAAGATGATGCGTTCAAATATGTGTTATTGAATTTTCGCCTTTTTGTCATTTGATAGGAATGTTCACATTGAAATGTGTAGTTGAATCTAGTACTTCGATTGATTCTTTCAATTTTTTCAATTTTGTTCAATTCCCGTAATTTCGGAGAATGCAATTGAATTTTCAATCTAGTGCTTCACCCCTTGTCTCATTTTGATCGAGATGAAATGAAATTAATATTTTTTACTTCAAACGTGTGTTTACATTGTTTATTTGCGGCCCGTCCTATAATTGCGTGTTTGTTTTGTCATTGAATTTGTTTTTCGTACTTCATGTTTCGAGGAAAATATCGAACTCTTGAATTATTATGTTGGAATGGGATGAGAAAAAAATATGAAATTTTAATATCGTATCAAACCACTGTTTTGTAAATTGAATGGAACATTCAGAAAAAACACTCAAATTCAATGATGTTGTCATGGCATGAAATGATACGATTCAGTGATTTAAACAAAATTCATTTTCATTCGCTCATAACATTGCACACAAAAAGAGAAGGAAAAAATAGAAATTTTTTAATTTTCGTTTTATTTTTCAATTCTCAAAATAAAAAAAAATAAGTTGAAATAGCTTCGAACAATCCGAATTCAATTTTGCACCAATGAAAATAATGCTTCAACAATTCTTTCAAGATCTCCAAATCATTGATAGCAGTGGTCCGATTCCAATATTTCCCGTAATAATTGCAGATATAAACATTGAAATTCATTCCAAACGCTGTTTAGCACGATCGTTAAGTTGAATTTGATCTCGAAAAACGTAGGTCTCCAATGAATAAATTGCCTTTTGCATTCAACGTGCATTACTCATTCCACTCAGTGCCATGGATTTTTTCTTTTGCGTATTTGATTCGCAAAAAAACTTTAATGCAAGTGCGGTGAGCTCAGCATAATCATCACGTGTAAATTTTGAGTCCATTTGCTCATGAAGAATCCCTATACTTACTATTTTCATGAAAATTCATACAAAATTTTGGTTTATACATTCATATGGAGTAAAATCGTCAAAATTCAATGTTTCCTTTTTTTTAAGGCCCACTGAATCATAATAATTGAATGTTAGAGCAGAAGTTGCTACGAAAATATTATCGCCAACGAGCTTTTTTAGAATCAGTTCATAGATGTTATGTCGACACCTACAGTACAATAGCTGTCTTTCTAAGAATCATTCCAATTGTAAGCACACACCGTTACGTCAACCTGTTTTTGTTGATTCAATATCACTTGAAAGTGCAACGATTCGATTCTCCAAATTGTGTTCCTCAATGAGATCTTTTATCTTGCTAGCAATTTTATCGGCTTCATGATTATCTAGTTTTAACGGGCCGACTATTGTTGTATAATATTCACTTTGAAAGATTACAATCAAACAATTTCGATACCCTAAATGTCACTTATTTAGCTTACGGTATGATTTTGTATCGAAATGAACCAATAATTTTGAAGTGCCGTCACACAACTTGTCGTTTGCTTCTTGTTTTTTGTTGTTACGGAAATTAGAAAGTTGCTTGAAAATTTCTGATTTTGAAACGAATAATTATCAGGATTTCCACCAGCGATTTCAATACCAATTTCGATATACTACTGTGGGCAAAAAATACCGGGAATTTTGGAATAAAATTGCATTGGTATTTCGATAGGTCAAATATATTTTTTTATTTTCAAGTTGGTAGTACTGTCATTGACATCCGTGCCAAATTTCATCCTTTTATACTATTCCGTGATCATTATTATCGTTTTTCTTTTGACATTAATGAGTGAACATATTATCACTGTCAACATATTCGACAACGATATGGTAAAATAATTCATAGCGGCAAATTTTAAGCGATGTGAATAATCAATTGATTATCACAAAATAATTGTGATAGGAAGACAAATCATAATAAAGAACCGTATAAATGGTATAAATGACGTAGGGCCAGTTCCATCAATTGCTCTCATTCTTAATGCAAACGTTGCTCAGTTTTCAACTAGTTTTTCAGTACTTTAAACCCATTTGGTTCAGCCGATTAAGGAATAACCAAAATTGTTTAAAACCAATAACACGAAAAGGAAAAGACAAAGACTTTATCAAAATCCAAGGAGACATGCTACACTATCAAATTCTGCTTGTTTTCCTTTCCGAAAATTGTGTAATTTCGGTTACCAAATTACTTAATTTGAAAGCAAATTTTTTTTTCGGGAGCCAATTCTATAGAAACAAAATTAATTTGATGTGTGAACTTTCAAAAATATTTTATTTCTGTATATCATAAGTTAACAATTCAATTTCGTATAATATTTTCCCAAAAATTATTATATTGAATGTTAGTGATACATTTGTGTAATTGTTTAATTGAATATTTTAATAGGGTATTTCAATTCTAGCTGTAGCTGCTGATGTTAATAGATCTACAAGCTTGCTATAAAATAAAGAATATAAGAAAACTTCAATTTTTGACGTCAATTAGCCTAAAACTGAAAATAATACTCACTTTTTACGCGAGTCATAAATCTTCTCCGCTATGCTGATGAAAAGAATACAAAAAGAATGAGAATTTAAATTGGCCTAAATTGAATTTTTTTTATGACCATTATTGAACCTACATGTAATCTGGATCGTTTGCTCCGTAAGGGTTTTGAACAATGGCGTGCAAACTTATTAAAAATTAATTGATGATGAATGTTTAACAGTTTTGAATTTAAATTTATCTTTTGCCATAAACTTACTTGCAAACTTCTGCTCGAGCCAAACTAAAATATGTAAAAATAAAAAATGTAATGAAATAATTGCAATTATATGCGGATGGGAAAAACAAAATTTACATCGGCAAGAAAGCTTCTTTTTGGGGACCGAAAAAAATTCGGAAAACACTGGAACAAACAAATTAAGAATCGACTTTTTATTAAATTTGGAAAAATATATGAAAATTATCAAACTTACTTCTTCAAAATACGCAACTTATCCGGTGAACTGAATAGATTTGAATAGATAAAATTACAAAAATTCTTTTTGGAATGATTGGTTAATATTATTCTTTGAAATGAACTTACACTGCTTCTACATTGCTGTAAATTTATTAAGGAGGGAATAATAATTCTTTCATTAAGGATAAAATTACTAAATTTGTTTTTGGAATGATTGATTAATATTTTTATCTGAAATGGACTTACTTTAGCTGTGCTTGGCTGTAAATGTATTGAAGAGAAAATAATAATTCTTTCATTATAGATAAAATTACTAAATTCGTTTTTAGAATGATTGATTAATATTATTATCTAAAATTTACTTACCTCAAATGAGTGCTGTAAATATATTAAAGAGAAAAAAATTCTTTCATTATAAATTTACTGAATTTGTTTTTGGAATGATTGGTCAATATTATTATCTAAAATGTACTTACAGTCTTTCTACTTCGCTGTAAATTTATCAAAGAGGGAATGATAATAATTTTTTCATTATCGATAAAACACAAAGCAAGTGTATTGATCAACCAACAACAGCGCCACGTACAATAACATAATAATACAAGCGAATCTATTCCCTTTCATATAAATTCCAAATTATCCCGATTAAGGAGCCTCGTGTTATTGTACGTGGCGCTGTTGTCAGTAAGTTCAAAATATATGTAGGAAATGCGATGCATTCGCTCTGAGAGATAAAATAGCTAAATTTGTTTTTGGGAAGATTGGTTAGTATTATTATTATCTGAAATCGACTTACATTTCCGTTGTACCGCTATAAATGTATTAAAGAGAAAATGATAATTGTTTTATTATAGATAAAATTACTGAATTTTTTTCTGGAATGATTGGTTAATATTATAATCTGAAATGGACTTACCTTTGCAATGCCGTGCTGTAAATAAATTAAAGAGAAAATAATAATTCTTTAATTATAGATAAAATTACTAGTTTTGTTTTTGAAATGATTGGTTAACATTATTATCTGAATTGGACTTACCGTGCCAATCGAGTGCTGTAAATTTATTAAAGCGAAAAAAATAATTCTTCAATTATTATAGATAAAATTACTAAATTTGTTTTTGGAATAATTGGGTAATATTATTATCTGAAATGGACTTACCGTTGCTCTGCATTGCTGTAAATGTATGAAATAGAAAAAATTATTTTTTAGTTATTATAGATGAAATTACTAAATTTATTTATGGAATGATTAGTTGATATTTTTATCTGAAATGGACTTACCTTCGCAATGCCGTGCTGTAAATGTATTGAAGAGAAAATAAAAATTCTTTCATTATAAAATTACTAAATTTATCTTTGGAATGATTGGTTAGTATTATTATCTAAAATTTACTTACAGTAATTGATCGCTGCAAATGTATTGAAGAGAAAATAATATTTCTTTCATTATAAAATTACTAAATTTATTTATGGAATGATTGGTTAATATTATTATCTGAAATAGACTCACAGTTCAGTTTCAGTGCTGTAAATGTATTAAAGAGAAAATAATTATTTTTTCATTATAAAATTACTAAATTTATTTTTGGAATGATTGGTTAACATTATTATCAGAAGTGGACTTACAGTCGACGTAGCATGCTGTAACTGTATTGAAGAGAAAATAGTCAATTTTTCATTATAAAATTACTAGTTTTGTTTTTGGAATGATTGGTTCATATTATTCTCTGAAACGGACTTACCTTTGAAATCCCGTACTGTTAATAAATTAAAGGAAAAATGATAATTGTTTCATTATAAATATAATTACTTAATTGGTTTTTTGGAATGATTGGTTAATATTATTATCTAAAATTTACTTACAGTAAATAATTGCTGTAAGTATATTGAAGAGTAAGCAATAAATTTTTCATTATAGATAAAATTACACATACAAAAATTTCCCGGAAAAAGTTACCATGATTTCATGGTAAATCAACATTTTGCTATATTTCTTCGATTTAAAAAAAAAAACAAAATCGCAGTAAAATGCTATTATTTTAGACTTAATGGGAATTATAGTATTATAATAGTGTGCCGTGTTCATTAGGTCTAAAATAATAGCATTTCACTGCGATTTTTGTTGATTTATCATGAAATCATGGTAACATTTCCGGGTCATTTTTGTGTGTGTACTGAATTTGTTTTTGGGAATGATCGGTTATTATTATTATCTGAAATAGACTTACAGCTGCCCTATTTTGCTGTAAATGTATTGAAGAAAAAATAATAATTCTTTAATTATAGATAAAATTACTGAATTTGTTTTTGGAATGATTGGTTAATATTATTATCAGAAATGGACTTACATTTGACGTTCATTGCTTTGAATAGTAGAGAGAAAATGATAATTTTTGCGTTATTAAATAACTAGATTTATTTTTGGAATGATTGGTTAATATTATTATCTAAAATTTACTTACATCAATCCAGCTCTGTAAATGTATTAAAGTGAAAATAATAATTTTTTCATTAAAGATAAAATTACTGAATTTGTTTTTGGAATGATCGGTTAATATTATTATCTGAAATAGACTTACACTTCCCGTGCTGCCCTGCAAATGTATTGAAAAGAAAACAATAATTTTTTCATTAAAGATAAAATGACTAAATTTGTTTTAGGAATGATCGGTTAAGACTATTATCTGAAATGGACTTACTGTTGCCGTGGATTAACGCTGTAAATGTATTGAAAGGAAATAATAATTTTGTCAATTCCAAAGATCATATTGTATATGATTGTCAAGTTACCTGGCCACCAAAATAGCTGTAGCAGCTATGAAAAGGAATGCTAACGAGTACTTCATGTTGAATTAGTTTTTTTCTTGAACAAAGTTGATTCGAAACTGATAAATTCGGATCAGTTTCGTCCGCTTTTTATAGGATTTTTTTTTTTTTGTAAAAACCATTAAACAACTTGTTGTTCAACCTTGGAATTCAATGAGAAACGCATCGATCTTTTTATTTTTAAAAGTTTCGAGGCACGGAACAGATGTTTTCGGGCGTCACACGTTCGATCAATGCTGTAAATTCAACCTACGTAAAATGTTGTATTCAACTCCATCCATGTGAACACGTTTTATGTTTTGATCAATTTTTGAAACTGCTTTCCATTCCAAATCAAAAATCCTTTTAATTTTTTATTTGTCAGCCAAATTTCTGTATTTGAGGTTGCTTAATTATTTCATACGAATACTTTGAGAGTCATTTCCGAGAAGAAGCCATATTCGAAACAGCCCAAATTTTTCAATCAATTACCAATTTTTCCAAGCTCACACCCAATTGAATTGATCTTTCGAGTTAAAGATTGGAGTGGAAGATATTGATTTGGAGTTTGAAGGAAAATTGAAATAAATGGGAAAGGGATTAATATTGGTCGATCATGTATTGAATGTATCTGAAATATTTGGATGGGAGCAAGATAAATGCGATAAATATCATAAAAAAGCCTTCGATGAAAAACACTTTCATATTTGAACAGGAATTGATGGAATTGTAGGCAAAAAAGTGACAATTCACAATTTATAAGCCACTCAACTCTCAAAAAGAAGTAGATGAAAATACTGGGCTGGCCTATTAAACTTTATCGAGTCGTTTTAGCGTCTGTTAAAGATATGGCTGACCATTTAAGCTTAAAGTTAGAAGAGATGCGCGAAAACACAAAGATGAAAATTTATGAATTATTCAAAAAGATTGAAAAGCTTGCAAATGAAATGGGGAAAGATATCAATATTTTCAGATTTATACAGCATGAAACTCATCGTGAGAACTACAAAACCAGTTGACACGAAGAGTGTTTTCGCAGAGCCTATTTCATATCATTGATGGCTCATTAGGAACGAAGATTTTTAGGTCATAAGAAAACATTATTACAAATTCAAAGCATTTATCCAAGTATTAATGAAAAATTGTCTCAAGCTGAAACAACTGAGATGGTTTAAATTGTCTCAATGCGAAGGCCAGATTATTTCAAAACAAGTGAAATAATTTGTGAAAAAGAATGAAACGACTTTAGACCTCACACTCTTTTTCGATGCATCACAATTATGTGATGAGGTCATCCAGATTCATAAAACTTCTTAAAAAAATTTTCGTGTTTCATGTTTCGGAAAAAATATCGAAATTTTGAATAATTAAATGGAAATGGACAGAAAAATCAATATGCTATTTTAATTTCAGATGAAAATTTATGAATTATTCAAAAAGATTGAAAAGCTTGCAAATGAAATGGGGAAAGATATCAATATTTTCAGATTTATACAGCATGAAACTCATCGTGAGAACTACAAAACCAGTTGACACGAAGAGTGTTTTCGCAGAGCCTATTTCATATCATTGATGGCTCATTAGGAACGAAGATTTTTAGGTCATAAGAAAACATTATTACAAATTCAAAGCATTTATCCAAGTATTAATGAAAAATTGTCTCAAGCTGAAACAACTGAGATGGTTTAAATTGTCTCAATGCGAAGGCCAGATTATTTCAAAACAAGTGAAATAATTTGTGAAAAAGAATGAAACGACTTTAGACCTCACACTCTTTTTCGATGCATCACAATTATGTGATGAGGTCATCCAGATTCATAAAACTTCTTAAAAAAATTTTCGTGTTTCATGTTTCGGAAAAAATATCGAAATTTTGAATAATTAAATGGAAATGGACAGAAAAATCAATATGCTATTTTAATTTCATATCAAGCTACAGTTTTGCAATGTTGAAACCGTGGCCCATGTTTTTTCATATTTGTTGTTGTCTTAT
Organism: Mayetiola destructor; assembly: GCA_000149185.1. NCBI lineage: Eukaryota > Metazoa > Arthropoda > Insecta > Diptera > Cecidomyiidae > Mayetiola > Mayetiola destructor. The sequence continues at coordinate 22,136 of GL501440.1, forward strand.
TTTGATCGAGATGAAATGAAATTAATATTTTTTGCTTAAAACGTGTGTTTACATTGTCTATTTGTGGCTAGATCTATTATTGCGTGTTTACTTTGTCATTTAATTTGTTTTTCGTATTTTAATGTCGTATCAAGCTACAGTTTTGCAATGTTGAAACCTTGGCCCATGTTTTTTCATATTCGTTGTTGTCTTATTTTGATCGAGATGAAATGAAATTAATATTTTTTACTCAAAACGTGTGTTTACATTGTCTATTTGTGGCACGATCTATTATTGCGTGTTTGTTTTGTCATTGAATTTGTTTTTCGTACTTCATGTTTCGAAAAAAAATATCCAACTCTTGAATAATGAAATGGGAATGGGCAGCAAAATCAATATGGTATTTTAAGAATATCCAGTTTGAGTAGAGAGAAAATAAGTACATTGAACGATTTGTAAAAAATCGATGTCATTGCTGATTTTTCGAATTGAATTATTTGTCCGCGGTCCAAAGTCTCTTCCTTATTTGACCCGAATCATTTCCTTATTTTCATTATTCAAATGTTTTGAATAAATCGAAATCACCATCAATTCGTCCGAAAAATGATATAAATGCCATTTCAAAGCCTTCAGTGCAGTACTGGCAACCCCTTGATCTATTGCACGGTATAATTCCAATTCTTTCAATTGAATGTTAGAGCAGAAGGTGCTACGAAAATATTATCACTAATTATTATTATCGATTTTCTTTTGACATTAATGAGTGAACATATTGTCATTGTCAACATTCAACATATTCGACTACGATATGGTAAAATAATTCATAGCGGCAAATTTTTAGCAAAAATAAAATCATTTCGTTGCACTTGTCTCTTTAATTGAATTCCATTATCATTATTATTTGAGTTTATGGAGATAAAACTGTTCGCTTATTATGAACATTGTTTTTTTCGTATGTATATAGATTTCTCATCATTCTAGCTAAAGGAGAGCTATTGAAGCTTCGTGAATATTGCGTCTAACAAAAAATCGAAATTTGATAAATAATAATAAATATCATCAGCATCAACAGACGATACAAAATTACATGCTGGACTCCACATTGAATAATTTCTCTACAAATATTATAATTTCATTTCGGCGCCGAATGGCTGTTCTGAAAGTCATTAAAATGGAACAGATGTTAAATTTCGTTTGAAGAAAAAAAAATTATATACAGAAAAGCCTCGCAATTCTCAAAATCCATATGTCTGAGTTTGAGATAAATAAACTTTATTAAATCCATTGCAATTATGTTGGATTACAATATTTATAATGATATCTTTAATAATCTTAAGCATGTGAAATTATGTCACACATTTTTTAGCTACCATCGTTTCAATAGAAAAAATCCTTTTCACTTCAAAATGATCAAAGTTCAGAGGTTTAGCTGTATATTTATACATAAATTACTCGAAACACCTGGCAATTCGGACTGTTCGAGACTATGAATTAATTAATTGCTATAAAAGATCGAAAGCGAATCCGTTGGAGCATAGTGTGAATTTCATCATGCAGACAATAACAGTTTTAGGTGAGTATTCGATTAAATAAACTTTGATCAATTCAAAGATTTAAAAAATTCCCTTTATAAATATAGTATAAAATATGAAGTATTATTTATATTTGATCGTATAATGTGAACAGGATTCTTGGCTATGATGGCTGTGTCATCAGCAACATTCTGTAGTGAATCAGGAGGTCTTTGCGCACCTAGAAGAACGAAAACTCTAAAAGAGGCTTCTGATCGAAAGGAGATGGAGCGTTCAATGCCAAAAGAAATTTCTCCAAAACTCAAAATGGATGAAGCCACCACTTCTTCAACAAAATCTCAGAATGTTCCTCCAGTGCCAGCAACAAAAGTTGAAACCCAAGTATCTAAAACCGAGTCTAAAGCTACCGTTTCAAGCACCCAGAGTAAACCACCAGTCTCAACGGAAAAGGTTCCTACTCCTGTTGGAAACATGGCTAAAACCGAGTCTAAAGCTACCGTTTCCATCACCCAGAGTAAACCACCAGTGTCAACGGAAAAGGTTCCTACCCCTGTTGGAAACATAGCTCCTATTGCAAATGCTCAGACTAAACAATCAGTTTCAAGCAAGGTTACATTCCCTGGTCTGGAAGTTCCGGCAAAACCAACAATTTCAGCAACAAAAACAACTGCAATTCCTGTTGTTAATGCTCAGGCCAAGCGTCCAGCTCTAGCAACGGATAACATTTCTGTTATGAACAAACAACCTAGGCACACCGTTTCGTTTCCAAATCCAAAAAATCAGTCCCCTGTTGTGAGTGCTCAAGTTAGAACATCTGTTCTAACTCAGCAAAAGCCTTCAACTCCAGCTTTGACAAAAGCTACTACTCAAGTTCAAAGAACTCAAGGCTCAACCTCACGTTCAAGACCTCCAGCTTTCGCTCCAAAACTGGCAAGTCATAAATAATAAAAAATAATAATCAAATGATTAAAGAAATACAATATATGTATATTTTATCAAAATTTAAATATCAAATGTAGTTAAAAAATCCGCCTATTCATTGAAAGTTTTAATCCACATTTTTCTATATGCAGGTTTTAGTATTGAATGTTCAAGAAGAATTAAATCCACGATTAAAATTGGAAAAGAAAGTAGGCGAAAAATTGGATTGGAGTTTCATTTGCGAAGATGAATCCATCCCTTATCAGAGAAAATTAGTGAAGGCACATAAAAATGTCGTTGTTAAGTATTCACCATATCTTCGAAATTTTTTAAAAAGTTGTAAGTTTTTCACACAATTGATTCAGTTTGATGATATTTTTTAATTTTTTTTTTTCAATTTTGTTGGATTTGTTTATCGTAGCTTTTCCGTTATTCTCTTATACATCGAACATAGTTGAAGCCATTGTCACATTAATGTATGAACATGTTGCGACCATTAACAAAGCTGACTATGACAAAATAATGGAAGTTGCAAACATCTTACAAATGAAAGAACTAATAAGTGTTTTACATGACGATGTCGTTCATTGTAGCTATCGTCCTTGAATACCATATATCATGCTTGTAATAACGAAATCGTAAAACTATTATTGATGTCTTCAAAATAAATTCAAACCAAAATAAATAAATAAAAAAAAAAATCCTAATATTATTTGTTTTATTGAAATCTATGAACATCTGAAAATTGGACGATGATACGTTTCTAGGCTCATTTCAAGATATTTAGTTGGTCAGGGATATGATTGCGCAAGTGTAATGAAAGGAGAATTTATTGGTAGTGCTGCTAAAATGACGTGTGATTATTCCCCAGCCTTATAAAGAGTGATTCATTTGTAGGTTTGTTATGTCTTCAATAGAATTTTTTTTTTGAAAGATCACGCTTGACAGCTATCAAACTGTTTTGTTATTTTTATTCAGTATTGTTTGGCAAATCATCATGGAAAGACTTACACCGCAACAAAGAGAAATTTTATGAATTATTCAAAAAGATTGGAAGGCTTGCAAATGAAATAGAGAAAGATATCAATATTTTGAGATTTATACAGCATCATACTCATCGTGAGAACTACGAAACCAGTTCACACGAAGAGTATTTTTGCAGAGCCTTTTTCATACCATTGATGGCTCATTAGAAAGGAAGATTTTTAGGTCATAAGAAAACATTATTACAAATTCAAAGCATTTATCCAAGTATTAATGAAAAATTGTCTCAAGCTGAAACAACTGACATGGTTTAAATTGTCTCAATGCAAAGGCCAGATTATTTCAAAACAAGTGAATTAATTTGTGACAAAAGAAAGAAACGACTTCAGACCTCACAAAATCAATATGGTATTTTAAGAATATCCAGTTTGAGTAGAGAGAAAATAAGTACATTGAACGATTTGTAAAAAATCGATGTCATTGCTGATTTTTCGAATTGAATTATTTGTCCGCGGTCCAAAGTCTCTTCCTTATTTGACCCGAATCATTTCCTTATTTTCATTATTCAAATGTTTTGAATAAATCGAAATCACCATCAATTCGTCCGAAAAATGATATAAATGCCATTTCAAAGCCTTCAGTGCAGTACTGGCAACCCCTTGATCTATTGCACGGTATAATTCCAATTCTTTCAATTGAATGTTAGAGCAGAAGGTGCTACGAAAATATTATCACTAATTATTATTATCGATTTTCTTTTGACATTAATGAGTGAACATATTGTCATTGTCAACATTCAACATATTCGACTACGATATGGTAAAATAATTCATAGCGGCAAATTTTTAGCAAAAATAAAATCATTTCGTTGCACTTGTCTCTTTAATTGAATTCCATTATCATTATTATTTGAGTTTATGGAGATAAAACTGTTCGCTTATTATGAACATTGTTTTTTCGTATGTATATAGATTTCTCATCATTCTAGCTAAAGGAGAGCTATTGAAGCTTCGTGAATATTGCGTCTAACAAAAAATCGAAATTTGATAAATAATAATAAATATCATCAGCATCAACAGACGATACAAAATTACATGCTGGACTCCACATTGAATAATTTCTCTACAAATATTATAATTTCATTTCGGCGCCGAATGGCTGTTCTGAAAGTCATTAAAATGGAACAGATGTTAAATTTCGTTTGAAGAAAAAAAATTATATACAGAAAAGCCTCGCAATTCTCAAAATCCATATGTCTGAGTTTGAGATAAATAAACTTTATTAAATCCATTGCAATTATGTTGGATTACAATATTTATAATGATATTTTTAATAATCTTAAAGCATGTGAAATTATGTCACACATTTTTTTAGCTACTAACGTTTCAATAGAAGAAATCCTTTTCACTTCAAAATGATCAAAGTTCAAAGGTTTAGCTGTATATTTATATATAAATTACTCGAAACACCTGGCAATTCGGACTGTTCGAGACTATGAATAAATGAATTGCTATAAAAGATCGAAAACGAATCCATTGGATCATAGTGTGAATTTCATCATGCAGACAATAATAGTTTTAGGTAAGTATTCGATAATAAACTTTGATACAATTAAAAGATAAAAAAATTCTCTTTATAAATATTGTATAAAATATGAATTATTATTAATATTTGATCGTATAATGTGAACAGTATTCATGGCTATGATAGCTGTGTCATCAGCAACATTCTGTAGTGAATCAGGAGGTCTTTGCGCACCTAGAAGAACGAAAACTCTAAAAGAGGCTTCTGACCGAAAGGAGATGGAGCGTTCAAAGCCAATAGAAGTTTCTCCAAAACTCAAAATGGATGAAGCCACCACTTCTTCAACAAAATCTCAGAATGTTCCTCCAGTGCCAGCAACAAAAGTTGAAACCCAAGTACCTAAAACCGAGTCTAAAGCTACTGTTTCAAGTACTCAGAGTAAACCACCAGTCTCAGCGGAAAAGGTTCCTACTCCTGTTGTAAACATAGCTCCTATTGCAAACGCTCAGACTAAAAGCAAGGTTACGATTCCTGTTCTGGATGCTCCGGCAAAACCAACAGTTTCAGTAACAAAAACTACTATTCCTGTTATTAACGCTCAGCACCAACCTAGGCACTCCGTGTCCATTCCAAATCAAAGGAATAAGTCCGCTTATGCGAGTGTTCAAGTTAGTATATCTGTTTCAACTCAGCAAAAGTCTTCAACTCCAGCACAACCGACCCAAAATAGGGATGCAATTCTTTTGACAAAAGCTACTACTCAAGTTCAAAGAACTCAAGGCTCAACTTCACGTTCAAGAACTCAAGCTTCCGCTCCAACACTGGCAAGTCATAAATCTATATCTATATATGTAGTTACAAGTCTGATGACATTAGAGTAAGAAATGACAAAGTTATGAAAATCGCACAATGAGTCATAAGTTATTCGTTCGTTGTCAAACAAAGATTTCATGTAATCATTGAATAATGTTTCGAATTGAACCATTTGAACTGTTTACTGTTTACAACTCATGACTCATGAGCATAAAGTGAATCTAATATAGAACAATTTACAATTTATTGAAACATGATTTTTTTGCAATTTTATCAGCATTCATTCCATTCGCAGGGTGGGTGTGTTCAACGAATCGGCCAAACATATCTGTTTTCGAATTATGAAGAAGATGCTGTTGCATCAAATCGTCAAGATCATTATACAAAGGGTAATAATAATCAAATCGATCCAACAGCTAGAATTGGAAGGAATGTAATATTTCATGATAACATTATTGTGGGCCCAAATACCAGAATTGAAGACAATTGTGAAATTTTGAGTAATACAATCATTCAAAATGGGGCTAATATTAATAGAAACACAAGAATTGGTGCCAACTGTGAAATCTTTTCGAATGCATGGATTGGTTCCCATGTGCGACTTGGTAACAATGATATTGTGAAACAAAATGCCTACATTAAAGATAATTGTGAAATTGGAAATAATTCAATCATTAAAAGTGGAGCTACTTTGAATTCAAATGCATTTCTTGGTAACAATGTAATTGTAAGCGAATCTGCCGTAATTGGTTATAATGCAAGACTTGGAAACAATGTTGTTGTAGGCCGAAGGGCCAGGGTAGGTGATAATTGTGTTCTTAATAATAATACAGTCGTCCCAGATGGAGCGAACGGTCACAATTGTTGATTCGTTCCAGAAACAGAAATAAATCGAAAATAATTCTTGTCAAATTCATATGATATTGAAAATTCTTATCGATTGTAAAAAATAAACGATACTTTGAATAAAATGGAAAACAAAAATTCAATCTTCGATTCGATTAATTTTTCATTTAAGATAGTCAATATATTAAAGAATAAATAAATTTTGAGGATGACAAATCCATATTTGGGCATTAAATAACAGTCTAGAATTATTCCTTTCGAGTATTACACATTTAGATACGTAGTTCGAATGCTACGTTTGAATTTTTCGGTGAGTTTCCTGAACAAAGAAGTCTTAATGAAAAATCAAGTGTATATATTACTATTGTGTAGTTGATCATGTTGAACATTTTTAAGCGATTTAAGCATTCAATGGAAATTTTATCATTTGACAAAACTTATTGTAAAATATCTAAATGGAAATATGCATTGATTCATACCAATTTTCTCAAGGACCATCGAATATAAAATGTTCATTCTAATGTCGTAATATGTGTTTGAATTCAAAAGTTTGAGATAAAAGCGTCCGCTTGGCTTAAGTAGGACAAAAGATTTGAATATTCATATTCGATGTGGCGACGCACTTTCAACAATCCATATTTTTTTGTTCTGAAAAAATGCTGACATTTTAAATGCTATGAATTATTTAACATGAAAAAAAAAAAACCGACGATCAATTAGAATCTTCAAAGAATGGAATTCACTATATAAAGATGTACCTGAATTTGGTAAATTACAGTGAGCATATATAACATGCAGTGTACTACGATTCTAGGTAGGCACATCGAACCCATCTCAATTCCACAAATTTTGTTCCGATACAGAAAGATCATACTTCAAATATAAATTTTTATCTATTTTTTTTTAAATGAAATCAGTAATTTCGGCTATGATAGCTGTTATATTAGCTTGTGGTATTTGTAAAAAAAGAGACATCATAACTCAGCCTATCAAAAATGGTCAATTGGCAAGTAAAGTTTGATGAATGTATATAAATAATTCTATTTTTGATATGAAAAATGTCCACAGGTTATAGTTTTGAATGTTCAAGAGGGCAAAGATGAACGTTTAATTTTAGATCGCAATTTGGGCATCGGACTAGATTGGTCATTTGTTGCCATAAATCGTGAACAAGCAAAAAAGATTTCTGTGCACAAATCAATTTTGCTTAGATATTCATCTTCTATTCGAACTTTGTGTGAAAAACTTGATTTGGGCGGCATTGAATACGATGGTAACGTTTGAAATAACTCATTCACTTCATTCGATCCGGTTTTTGACCTTTTTTTTGTCTTTCAATTTCATTGATTTATTTAATTAGATTTTCCAGTGTACTTTTCGGCAGAAGTTGTTGAATCTTTAATGGATTTGTTGTATGAACATAAAGTGACCATTAAAAAAACTAAATTGGTGGAAACGTTTGCGTTTGCAAAATTCCTTGAAATCGATGGATTAATTGCAGTTTTTGATGAAGATAGCAGGCCAGCATAACGGAATCTAGAGTATAGATGTCATGGTCAGTGTACTTACATTTTACCTTTTTGTTTTTTACATTTCTTCAATTTCGGTTAAAGCCAGGAGCCAGGAGCCTGGAGCCAAGAGCAAAGTGCTGTCCTTTGCGAAATAAAACACATATTGAAAATCTTTGTTTTTATCATTTTTTTATCATTTCTTCGATTGTTACTATTTTGTGCGTATTTGTGAGTGTGTTTTTTTTTCTTAATATTTCACATTCGCTGATCATTTATAAATGTTTTCAAAACTAAAAGACCGTCATTCATTCGGAATGGATAACATTTTATCCCTTTTTATTTATAATTTACATGCTAAACATAAAAATTTTCTTATCATATTATAAACCATTCATTCGGTCACACTTTGATTCTCATTCGTTGTCCAAATGTTATTATAACATACAAATTCAACATGTATTCATTATATTCATAGCTCATGTTCACGTGCGTTATTCGCATTTATCAAAAAAAAAAAAAATACAATAGAATAAAAAAATAATAATAATAAAGTAAATCAATGTCATTTAAAAAATACCAAATCAATTTATTTGCATTTTTCATGATTCACTTTCGATTGATTTATTGTTTTCAGTTCACTTTCGATACAAAAAAAAATATATATATATATATAAAATAAAAAAAACGATTTAAACACAAGAGCGGCGGCTGTCGATGTCTCACACACACATACAAACACATTCGTTATCTTGCGAATGATTTAACTCTCAATTTTAATATTGCTTCATCTGACTGCATGAATGTGTTTTCTTGAATGAGAAAAATTTGAAATAATAAATTAACGTTTTGTTGTGGCTGACATTTTGTTTTGATATTTTGTTCCATAATTTTTTTTTTTTTTTCATTTTATAACAACGAAAAAATTGAATTCAAAAATCTTTCAAACACCCAAAATGTAAATGCCATATTCGATTTTCTGGTTAGGAAAAGCAAACCAAAAAAAAAAGGAAAAAATTAAAATAAGCGTGGATTTTCTTGATGACGTGTGATTTTGATTGTTGTTGGATGATTTATTAGCATGGTTGGTGTGTAGTC
>GL501440.1:48478-60150 GCA_000149185.1 Mayetiola destructor
TTACGTTACTACACACACACACACACACACACACACAAATTTCATACAGAATCTTTGATTTTTTTTTTCAATGTTTTTTTTTTGGCTTTTCGTTTCGTTTTTGTTCGGAGATTTAATGTTTCAATGCATTCACTGTTCGATGCCTTGCGGCACAGTAATAACAAAATACATCAAATAAATTAGACAGATGGATCTATTCTTGATTTTGTTTTTTTTTTGATTATCTCTCTGTCAGCGGCAACTATTGCTGGGCAAATTCCAAAATGGCACTAACACGTACATTTGAACACCAATTGGGGATTCGGTTTTTCATTTTTCATTTCACACACAGACACACACACACACACAATGTCCATGGCATGTCACAAAATCAATTCATTTCATTTTTCACATATAAAAAAAAAGGAGCACAATGATAATATAAAATTATTCAAATTCTCAACACCTTACGATAGTTATCACATTGGCTTCGGTACGTTTTACGTTATGGTTGTTTTTTTTTTTTTTTAATTCAAATACGATTTGTCTTTGATTCCATTTAATGTAGAAAAACAGGAATATAATTCTCATTCTTGTTCTCACTTGTCAAATTCGATATTTCATTATAGATATATGTATATATTTTTTTCATTTTTTGAAATAAATTTTTACGTTTTGATATTCGTTCAACGCACGGTATCGATCAACACATTATAAAGCTGAACACATTCTCTCTTTTTCTCTCATTCACCTTTGTGTAGTTTTTTTTTCTTTTTTTTTCTTCTCTCTCTCTCTCTCCCGCTCTCCTCCCGTAGTAGTTCTTCACTGCTTTTTCGGAACTATTTTTTTTTTTCTTTCCTGAATGTGGTGTGCTGCTTTGTGTAATTTGCGTTTTATTTTCTTTAAAAATTTAAATCAAAAATTTCATTTCATACACACAATTTTGCCAATTTTGCAATCATTTGTCAGCAACAGAGGAAGAAAATCGACTTATTAAAACGATTTGGACCGAATACAGATCCTACACATATAAAAATTATACCGAATCAATGTGAAGAAGAAGAAGAAGAATAAGAAGAAGAAGAAAAAAAAATGTTAGAAAGAAAGAAGTCTTTTTTGTAATGATTTTTTTTTTCTTTCTAGTGCACGAATAATAATCACTCAATTTTATCACGATTCTCTTCTGTTCTTTTAAATCTTATAATTTTCAATTCGTTCACATGGAAAACTAAGTCACAATACAGATACTTGGTTTTATATATATTTTGTTATTTTTTTTTTTTTTTCGAAAATGAAGAAGAAAAAAAAAAAGATTGTATGTTGCTTTCGATTCCTTCCTATGCTGAAATTTTTGTTCAAAAGAGCTGAACTTTTTTTTTCTCGAGAGCTGAATTTTTTCTCGCTGAAAATTAAAGCGACATCTGCATCACTACACCTTTAAATTTTATACCTATCTGGTGTATATTCATTCACTAGCAGCCATACATATACACGCTACCATTGGCTGACGGATGAGAGTGTATGCATGAGAGAGGGAGAACAAGAGATTAATTCTTTGGTCATATGTTTTTTTTTTCTTTTCATATGGTCGATATCAAATGAACGCTAGATGGCATCACATGTCAGCCATTGGTGCTGTGCCAAAAACGGAGGTCTTTTTTGAACAGGTGACTCAATCACAGGATCGAACAATGGAATATTTTGAGAGCATTTATAATTGAAAGATTCCATAGACTATTTGCTCCTTGGGAATGGCATGTGGACCCATTGCAACATATATCATCGCTATAAGATCAAAATTAAAATTCCGCGTCATTTCTTTCTTTTTTTCTATTTATTTATTCCACATTTTTAGACTCCCATTTCCTAGACTACTTACTAAATGAAATCAATAAGTCCAGAAACTTCAAATTGTAATGATTTATTTTATTCGCAATTCGATTTTGTATTTGGAAAATTATTGTTGGTGAAAAATAATATGTAAATTTAAGCACTGTTTTAATATTTTGTGTTGTTTCGATTTTACATGAAGAATTTTGGACTTCATCGTTTGCAATTTTCAATTGATTTTCCACTGGAACTCCTTATCTCGTTGAACCATCTGTTATTACATGTGACGGGAACGATTTGTGGATTGGTCTATGTTTTTAATGAATTTGAATGATACCCGATTCGATGAGTTTTTGTATTTTGCTCGCTATTTCGGGATTCTTCAAATGGCTACAAACGAAAAATTAACAAACACAAAAAGATTAGTCTCATTTGATTAGATCAGGATAATCCAAATTTGAACTTACTCTTGAACAGCTTTTGGATCGCTTTGCATTTGTTCCAAAATCATTCGCATTGCTGGATCTCTTAGAATTTCTTGTACTTCTGGATCGGACATGGCACGTTGACGAGTTTCTTGTGGATTACTGTGAACAGCCATTGAACATTGACGATAACCATCGATAGCTTCAGCATTTGTTGGATCCAATTCCATTGCTTTTTGATATGCACTTAATGCTTTTGATGGTTGTTGCATACCTTGAAGGATTTTACCTTTACGAATCCATCCCTTGATGAATTTATCATCTAATTTAACACACGTTTCACAATCCTTCAAACCTAAATCGAATGCAGCCAATTTGGTGTAACATGCTGCCCGATTACTGTATAACTTTGGATCGTCTGGATTTCGATTGATGGCTTCTGTATAATGTTTGATTGCCGTACTGTATTCACCCTTTTTAAAATATAAATTTCCTTTTTCTTTTTCCTCTTCAGCTACAGCCGGATTAAGATAGGCCTTACGTTCTTCTTCTTTGATTTTTTTCTCAACTTCGCTGAGCAATGTTTTTACATCCGGTGTACGATATTCGGACAATGATTTTTCATAATATGTTTTTGCAGCTTTCCAGTTTTCCATTTTTTTGTATGCATTTCCGATGCGACTGAATGCTTTTGAAATCAATTTAAAATCAGCACGATTTTCACGTCCAACTTCAATACCTTTTTCACATTCCTTGATGCATTTTTCATATTCTTTTTGTTCGAAATAAACGGCAGCAATATTATTGTAAAAGCAAATATCGGTTGGATCGTGTTGAAGGGCTTCCTGATAATGTTTCAATGCATTTTGAAAGTCTTTCCGTTTGTAGGCATCGTTACCGAGCTCTTTGCATTTTTTGGCCAATTTCTTATTTTCCGGTAAATCTTCTTCTGGTTCGGTTGGCTTCGGTTGTTCTTTGGGTTTTGGTGGATTTGGCTTTGGTGATGGTTCCGGATCCACATCCATCGGTTGTCCTTTCATCAATTGTGACAAAACTGCATTCCGAATTTCAGCCTGTCCTTGTTGCAATGCCTGATTATTTGGATCAATTTCCAATCCCTTTTGATACACTTCAAATGCTTCTACATATTTTTCCATATAGGACAATGCTGAACCCTTACGCGAATAACCTTTGGCCCATGTTGGATTCAATGCAATCGTTTGATCGGCATCTTTTAATGCTAATTCATATTTTCCGGCTTTTGCATAAGCAGCTGAACGATTGCTGAACAAAACATAATTCGATGGATCCAAATTGATAGCTTCCGTATAGGCTGCAATAGCTTCCTCGAAATTATCCGCAGCTAATGCTTTATTTCCCTTTTCTTTTAACGCATTTACCTTTTATAGATTTTTTATACAAAAAAAAAAAAAATTAAAAAAACATGCAATAAATTATTTCAAGTCACAAACAATTAGGTTATGTAAACGAAACGAAAACATAATAAATATCGCGAAATATTGTACATAGCAACCGAACGTTAATCATCATTTCTCGAAATTACCATTTGTCATGCCATTTATGCAAAAGCCAATTTTTTGCCCATTAAACTATTTTAATTTAAACAAAAAAAAATTTCAATTTTCTTACCTGATCAGCACTCATTTTTGCCAAATTCTGAATATTTTCCAAATTTTGTCACTCAACTATATTTATTATCGGACTTAAATTATTATCGCCAATGAGCTCAATACGTAATGTTGCTTTTAGTCGTATTTGAAATGACAATGAATTCTAAATGCGGACACCGCTTCTTCAGAATGAAAGAAAAAAACTTTTTGTTATTCGAAATTGCAGAAAAGTCGAGAACACATGCACACTTATAAATTGGTTCGTATTGCCCTTCATTGGTGTTACCAACGGCGGCAACAGTATTGTCGCAATTCGAATGAACTAGAAAAATATCGTTTCGTCTCACTTTCACAAAATCCTTTTCCAAGTGAAATCGTTATTTGTGCGAAAATAATCGAATCATTTAACATTACTAAAGTATTGAAAACTTTCAAAAAGCCTTCTTTGATCGGTTAGAATTTGGAAGAAAAAAAAAATCATTTTCGAAATCATTTCAGTTGAAATTTTATTCGATATGAGCAGAACCAACTTCATGTTGATTGCATTGCCGCCATACTCACGCTAATCGTTGTTCCATTCATTGTTTGAGTTGTGTTGGAAAACTTGACTTGGTGTAATACAATTGTTTGCGGTATTCCATGCCAAACCAAAATTTATCGTTCATTCAAAATTGAGTATCATATGAATAAGTGAAATAGATTTTTTTTGTGTGATTTTTCCATTATTGAATTGTGATGGCTGAATATTTGGCATCGATTTTCGGTACCGAAAAAGACAAGTAAGTTAAATAATGTTTCAAATTGAGCCAAATAGATGCGGTTGACGGTCGACAATCATCATCTGACGTTTAGTTAATAATTTTGTATGAATTTTTATCATTATTTATTTTCCAAGGGTAAATTGTTCATTTTACTTTAAAATTGGCGCCTGCCGACATGGCGACCGTTGCTCTCGTATCCATAACAAACCGACATTTTCACAAACGGTTTTGCTACAAAATTTATATGTAAATCCACAAAATTCAGCCAAATCAGCAGATGGAAGCCATTGTAAGTATTCACAACATCCTGTGCGGCATTTAATTTTTATTTTTTTGGAATTGAATTTTTTTTTTACTTCTTTGTTTTTGATGCTTTTTTTTTGTAGTGGTGGCTAACGTATCCGATGAAGAAATGCAAGAGCATTATGATAATTTTTTTGAAGATGTTTTTGTCGAATGTGAAGATCGATATGGCGAAATAGAGGAAATGAATGTTTGTGACAATCTTGGGGATCACTTAGTCGGGAACGTATACATAAAAGTAAGTTAACACTAATTACAATTGAATATAAACGAATTTCTGACGAATCCAATCGAAACGAATTTTATTGTGTAGTTCCGTCGTGAAGAGGATGCCGAACGTGCTGCCAAAGAATTGAATAATCGTTGGTTTGGTGGCCGTCCAGTTTATGCAGAATTGTCACCAGTTACTGATTTTCGTGAAGCTTGTTGTCGGCAATATGAAATGGGTGAATGCACCCGATCTGGATTTTGTAATTTTATGCATTTGAAACCGATTTCAAGAGATTTGCGACGGTAAGATGCGAATTTTAAGAATATTATTTTCTTGTTTTTTCTCATTAATTAAATTCTGGACACATTTGCTTTTCTCAGATATCTATACTCACGACGCCGAAGTGGGAGATCAAGGAGTCGCTCACCACGTTCTCCACCTAAAAGAACACGTGAACGCCGACGTTCACGAAGCCGTGATAGAAAAGGTCGCTACTAAGGACGTTTAGAAACATCAACTAACAACTACTACAACTATTGAATCAGGAACCAACTTTTATGTTGTAAACATCTCCATGTCTAAATACAGGGAGAAAAGTCCTGATTTCATACATACACACACACACACACACACACAAACCGAACGAGAAGAAAAGAATTGAGCCATCATTGTACTAACTTGGGATATTAATATTTTTAATTGTCATGCATGGACATCAGCATTCAAAAATAAAGAAAAAAAAAATTGCATTCGTATTTCCTTTTTTTCTTGTTTTTTTTTCAATGTTTTTATGGGTTATAGGGCGCGACACCGGTAAAATGTCAAACGTTCTGTCAATTCTCGATCGGAAAGTGAGGTTTATGTTTTCGTTTCGATATCTCTTTCGCAAAAGAAGGCGATCATTTTCAATCATCGTCTGTTTTCGTCAAATCGTTCACAGAATGTCAACAATATCAAAAATAACATTTTACGGATCAATCGTAATATCGTCTGCGACAATCGGCTATATATATTATAAACAAAGATCCGAAAGGTAAGCATAAAAATTTTTTACTTGGAAAATTGATTTGATTCAGAAATGGTAACAAATTGAAATTCAATTGTTCATTCAGAGATAATTTAATGGATGGTGTCCGACGAGATATGCTGAGACAAGAGCAACGAAAATTCGAAAATTTATACACACTAGAAAAACAGCAGGAATTAACGCAAAGACTGAAAGAAAACGAATAAAATGAGGTGTAAGATCAATTATATAGCGGCAGCAAATCTATCGTTTCCGGAAAACGATAATAGATAATAAGTTAAAAAAAAAGCTATGGTACAAACTGTTTACTAGACTACATAAAAATAAACTGTTGAACTGCTAAAATCTAGTCAAATTAAATAAATCAATGGATAAATACAGAAGCATTTGATATCAATTGAAAATGTTCGGTTTAATATCAGATGGACGGGCAAATTTCGAAGACTCATTAGGCTATGGGTCGATGGAATTTAAATGCCATTACTTGCACGTTATCGGAGGCTTTTTCCGCATATCTACATCAATCTTTGTCAAATAATATGAATGAATCCACACACGCATATACACGCAGAAAGAAATGTTCGAAATGGTTCATACTAATAACAATGGCGCTGTGTATTGGTATTGCCCGAATGTCAAGAACAGTGACACTGCAGTCATCACATGAATATTATATTAGAACTGATTACATAGTTGATTTGATTAAACGTACTTATCGAAAATTGGCAAAAATTAATCCGAATTTCTAAATATTTTCCGGTTCGAATCCAGTTACAAAGAGTAATCTGTTCCGATATTTATTTGTTTGAAACGAAAACAACAAGCAAATCAAAAAAAAACATAATTCAGAAATAAAACGAGAAACAAAACCATTAAAATGACATCAAAATTGGCTGGTGCAATTTGCGTTTGCATTTTGATTAGTTTGTTTGCAATTGATAGTGGTTCAAGTGAAAAAGATATTCCACAGTCAAAACTTAGCCAAAATGTTGGCGGTCCAACAATGACTTTTCTTTATTGGTAAGCAATAAGCAATAAAGTTCAATTCAACCAAATTATTAACATTTTATTGTTTTAACTACATTCGATACTCGATACTCGATTGTTATCAATTATTATCATTATTTCAGTTATTCGTGTGGATATCGAAAGGCATATGAAGAATATGCGAATATAATTCAAGAACGTTTTCCGGACATTACATTGAAAGGTGAAAATTATGAACCATCCGGCCTAAACTTTTTGCTGTCAAAAGCAATATTGGCTGCCAAAATGGTATTTATCCTAATTATTGTATCGTCATATGATATTTGGGCTCAAATTGGCCAAGGTACACCAAGATGGTATCAATGGTGTACAGAAAATAAAATTTATGCCTGTATGATGGTTTTTTTTGTTGGAAACATGTTAGAAGCTCAGGTATGTGGTGGAAAATTTGAAATTCTTTTTTTAATAAAATTGGTCGGTGATAAATTTACATTTTGTTTTGTAGCTCGTGTCATCCGGAGCATTTGAAATTAGTTTTAATGATATTCCAGTGTGGTCAAAATTGGAAACTGGACGCATCCCATCGCCGCAAGAACTTTTTAGCATTATCGACAGTCATATGAGAATGTATTCGAATGAAATGTAAGATTACAATGAATATTAATTATTTGTTGTAATCGTACCTGTGATTCAAAACGCCAATTCAAACTCAGATGAACCAACATTGATACCCAATAGTTGTGTAAATACAGAAACCATTATCAAAATTTTAATTGAACTCATTTACATCGAGTGCATTATAATTTTGAAGCGAATAAAATTTTCATTGGAACAAATAACCGAGCAATAAACATAGGATTACCGGTGCAGCTGCATTATTGTATTTGTAATTTTTTCTTTCTTTTAAAAGTATTGACGGACAACATTTTTTCTCAAATTCAATTTCATTTGAACTTTTGAACGCGAATCGTATTGAGTGAGGTATTGTGATTTTTTCGAAAAATGGAAATAAAATGGAATAAAAATTAATTAATTGTTGTTATTGCTGTTATTTTTGTTATATTCTTTGGACGGATCATATTTCCTGTAATTCAATCACCATGCACCATGCACATTGAATGGATGTGCCAAAATCCATTTTGTCAACGATAAATCGGTTTCCAAAAAATATTCTATTAAAAATCATTCAATGTTGACATATTCCAAAATATTTCTCTTTGAAAAGGATGGCATTTTATCCAGCCCTGTTAACGGATCGATAAAGCGTGCGCAATTAAAATTTATATCGCAACTTTTCATTTGAAATGGAAAATATATTTCGATGTGCTGGGCAATAACATCTGTGTAGCCTGCAACAGTAGCCGTAGCAGCACCTGTATTCCTGTGAGTAATACAATGCAATGCAATTTGTGGAAACAGAAGAAAAAGGAAAAAACGAAGAAAATATTCCATTGACGATAGATTGTGTGTGAGTGTGTGTGTGTGTGTGTGTGTGTGTCTGTGTGTTTTGTTGTATTGTCATTTAATTTTACCGAAAACGAAGAAAAAGCTTTCGCTTTTCTCATTGTTAAGCCTGTTGTGAATTCAAGTGTTCGGAAAATCTCTTTTCCTCGTTTGTGGTAAGTGAATTATTTGGATATAAATTGGATTTTGCTATAACTTGAGAGTGGTCATGTTGAAAAGCTCCCAAAATTCCATTGGTTAAAAGACAAAGAAACTCGTGAATCGATTGATTCATATATATACATATATATTTAAGTGAATGCTATTTATGAAATTGGGATTTTCCAAAAACAAAAACGCAAAACGAAAAAGGTTATTTTCGTCTGGAAATTTCATTTGTGATACAAATTCTTTTGATTGAAATGTTTGATGGCATTTGATGGAATCACATATTCATTATATTTTCCGAGAACAAATTCCATTCCGATTGAATGAATTATTTTACATTCGAATGGAATCCTAACTCCTAACCAACAGTCATAAATACGGTGAATTGACGACGACACAACTACAAATTCCATGTTTTTAAATGTTGTTTATATTTTCGCAGGTTTAGCATTTTGAGAGCTCACACAGCTCACAGCTCACAACGATACAAATATTGTGTATAAATACAAGCAACCAACATGAATGACCAACTAGTTACCAAACCGCATTTCAAATAGCTCTGATCAGACATATCGAACAGTTCAAAAATTTATTCAATCCACTGTTAGTGAATTTTAGTTGATTGTTTTTTTTTTCGTTTTGGTTTCTGTTTATTCGGTAAATCGTGCGAAAAGTACGTACGCAGTTGTTATTTGGGTGTAAAAATTAGTCTCACGAGAATTGTAAAAGTGTGGAAAAAGTGCGAAAAATATTTGAAAGGCAAATCAAAAGAAAAAGAAAAACAAAAAGAAAATAATAATTAATTTGGAAAAAGGGGAAAAATGACGAAATACACATCGACCGTGTCCATAGTTCGAATGCATTTTTTGCATTGTTGTTTCGTTGCCTATATATTGTGCGGTGTGTTTATGTTGAAAGTTGCATCAGATGCAGTTTCATTGGATTTATTTAAAAACAAAGATGTTTTAGCAACACAAACCATACCCGATTTGACGGCATTGAAATTTGCCCCGGCGACAGATCAACGCAATGAATATTTTAATAAACTTTTAACTGCCTGGGATTCATTACAATTTGATCGAACGTTTATATCAAGAGGTAAGTAAGACAGCAGATTTCTGAAAGTTTGAATTTTTATCCAAAAAAAAAATAACTGTTCGATGGGTAGGGCCATAGCTTTATGTGTAATGTCGGGATACACAAGAGATAATATGACCCAGAGCAATGTAAACTTGTATCGAGGAATCACGTACGACGATCGAACATTGTTATTAAAGTAATAGTTTAAGATGTGCATTTCTGATTGCAAATTTAGGTGAATAACGAGCATTTCATCGCATAAGTTTTTGTTGTTGTTGTTGTTATAAGTCATTCGAATCTCAACCACAATTTATTACTCACATTTTGGTCAGCATAAATTTAACCTTGTTTCACGTAATTCGCAATAAGACAACAAAATTCATTCGCAGACCTATATTCGGTATTAAGAACGTGCTGCGAATGTTAATCGTATTGTCATTTGCATTTAGTCATTGAACAACAAACTTTTCGAATATTCAAATACTACATTCGTTTATATATAATGCGAATATCAATGAAAGAAGAATAAAGACAAAATCTAATAAACTGATGAATCAAGTAACTAGTAAGGAAAAAAGACAATTTAAATATAAATTTATAAATGGAGAAGGTCCTGTAAACTGTGTGCTGCCCATATTGTATACAACGAAAGAAGAACCTTTACCATCGAAATATGAACTTAAGCAAAATGCATTGGTCAATTTTTTGATGAATATGAAAACTGGCACGAAAGTTTTCCAACATTTTCTACTCAAATCGAATCTATCGCATTTGGTTGATGGTAAATGATTGCAAATCGATTCTCTTTTTTTGCTCTTTAAATTTGAAAAAAATTGGATTGAATTTGATTGTGCATACACAGATAAGGCCTACACAATTTTGATACCAATGGACAGCGCATTTCAGCGATGGCATCCAATTGATTGGGGCTTTTATCCATTCAGCGTAACAGAATTTACTGAATCCGTTCTAAAGAATCATTTTTTGCAATTGAAAGCTCCAATACGGATGCAAGATATTAAAAGAGCAACCGAAATTTCGAATATTAAAACCATGGGCGGAGAAACAGTCACATTTCGTAGTTCACGTGAGTTCTACCAAATCAAACGATTAAAATTTTATTTAACATTTTGTTTTTTCCGCTCCAGCTTCTTCAAGTGTGAATAACGTTTCGATCACCGCTGACTATACATTACCAGATGGTTCACAAGTTTTGTTAATCTCAGAAGTGTTGTTCGTTTCTGAAGCCGTTGTGTCTCGATTGCATCAAGTAAGTTTATATGTTAGTTTTTTTTTTTTTGAGGTTCTTTAGAGTTGTGGCCTTAATGCATTCCATAAACTTTCAGATGCATAGAGACAAAGAAACTCCACCATTGTTGGCATTCCCATGGTTTGGAGCTCAATTCCTATCACATTCATTCTTGGCCCTGGAAAGAGATCCAAGATTTACCATCGTAACAAAGTAATTACGCCGGGCATGGTAGAAAAAGGCAGATCTCAACAATGATTTTATTTTCATTCATAGATTTTTGAACAATGCAGAGATTGCACCATTTGTACCAGGTGCCAATTTTACATTCTTTGTGCCATTTGATACTGCATTCCAAAAGCATAAACTGACACAATTGACAGATGATGACATGGCTTCAGAAAAAGCAATTAAATTCTTATTAAATCACTTTGTCAAGGGCCGATTGTATGACAAACATTTAAAACATGATGAAGTATTCGAATCGATTGGAGGTTTGGGATTGAAAATTCAACGACCCATAAATGGTTAGATTTTGACTTGTACATACTTTGCAGTATGCAGTGAATTCTTAATTA
>GL501440.1:124726-135655 GCA_000149185.1 Mayetiola destructor
GATCGTTTATCATTTTTCCATGGATTAATTCCAGAGGCATCTGCGATGACTCTGACAGAACGTGTCTATCGGGCAAGTAACGCGCCTCACAAACAAGTAACGTTTCTCATAGGTTACTATGCACCAAGTAACGTAACCTGTGAGGCGCATTACTTGCCCGGTAGACATGCGCTATCAAAGTCATCCCGGAAACCTCTGATTAATTCTGAATGAAATTGTTTCCTCTGTGCTGCACAAATGATATTTTGCAACTGATGTGGCTATAATAAATTTTAATTCTAATTTATTTCAGAGAATACCTAATGCAAACTGTTAACAGGATAGATGGAAAGGCGCACATTGCTACAAATCCGGATGCTAGCCCATCAAGCATCCATACCCTGGCACTCCCAATGGAAAAAGTGACAGAATATGAACATAACCACAATTAAGATGTATTTGGTGAAACGTGTTAAATCTTTCAGTCAAAGAAATTGAATAGTGCCAGCAAAATGAAGATATATATAAATTAAAGAATCACTGACGAATCATTTTTTCAAGACAGTTAATTTGCTTGAACAATACTTTTACGATCTCTTTTGAAGTTATGTTCAAAGCTCAAATTGAACAGTTCAGCTGTCAATAATTCATATCTGATTCTGACAGCACATTGAACGCATTCATTTCAATAATGGCATCCGCCATATTGGAAGAAGAAGCATCACATTTTAATCGGATTAACAGCTTATCGGATAACAAATCAAACAGATCGATTCTAAATTTGGCACCAAACATCATGTTCGGCATTGAAAGAAAAAAATAAAATAAAATTATCGAGATGACATTCATAATGTACAATAGTTTTGGAATTCAATTTTTGCAATAATATGTGATTTATTAATTGATCCCAATTTGTTATATCAATGTCGAGATTTCTAATTGTCATGATACACTCGCAGATAATATCGTGGATGAGCGCCAAAACACATTGAATGAGCATACAAATTGGTGAAAAGGAGAGAACCACACGATGTTCACTCTGTTCTTTCTCTCTCTTTCTCTTTCTCTTTCTCTTAAGACAATTCAAAACGCTGTTTTGTTTTCAGATTTTTCTGCTTTTCTTTCTTTTTCTGGAAATTGAAACGATCTCCGCCGGTATTTGTTTTTCGCAAAGAAATTCAATTAGATTGAAATGTTTTGGATTTATTTTAATTTCCAAACCAACGAACTCGACCTCACACCATTGTTGTTGTGTGTTTCACTTTGATGCGAGTTCTGTGTTATTCTCATGCATTTTTTGTGCCATTAAATGAAATTTCGATCGAGACAAAAATGAATTTTATGCCAATTTTGATTTAATAATAAACATATTTTCCGATACTTTTCACATTTTTCCAACAAAATCCATCTTCATGTGATTTTGGGCCTGAAAACAATGCATTTTTTCGAGATTTTTTCTTGGCTTTTGATCTGATCAAATTGTTTAGAAAAAAAGGAGACTCTTGGCATTTGCTTCAACGTGTACAATTGGTCAAAAAGTACAGTCACGCAAATCCAACAAAAATTTTAAACATCGTGTACCCGTTTTGTGTGGCGGGTATTGCTTGAGATGGATGATTATGCGCTTGTGCATGAACGGTGAACAGTTTCAGTATTCATTTCCTGAGTTGGATTTGGAGCTTTTGATTCATTGTTTTTTAATAACTGTTTTTATTTCATTTTTTTCGAGATTTTTTCTTGGCTTTTGATCTGATCAAATTGTTTAGAAAAAAAAGGAGACTCTTGGCATTTGCTTCAACGTGTACAATTGGTCAAAAAGTACAGTCACGCAAATCCAACAAAAATTTTAAACATCGTGTACCCGTTTTGTGTGGCGGGTATTGCTTGAGATGGATGATTATGCGCTTGTGCATGAACGGTGAACAGTTTCAGTATTCATTTCCTGAGTTGGATTTGGAGCTTTTGATTCATTGTTTTTTTAATAACTGTTTTTATTTCATTTTTTTCGAAGCAATAATGAAGGTTTCATTCCGAAATACAGCCCGTTATAAAAGATAATTTTTTTTGTTATGATTTACTCTTTATGCTTGTATTGGAACTGTATGAGTCACATTCAGAACATCATGCTTTATTGTCTTAGCACCTAGATTTGCTGGTAAATGGCGTGTTTCATGTTGGGACATGTTTTTTGATAAATTTTACATGATTGCTGGTTAATGAGCTATGGGCTTTGCGCTTGATATGTAAACGCTATTGCATTTAAAAAGGCGTTGGTACATTTGTATTTGTGTGATGAATGTGTGATGTAAGAGATTTCCCTTTGTTTACTGTGGTGGATCGTTCATGAGATAGAGCAGATCATGCAAATAATGATAAAACTTCATTCGGAAGAACAAGACATTTCTTTCAAATTTTTCAAGTAAAATTTTAATTAGAAATCATCCAGTTTGAAAATAAATCAAATAAAATGACACAAACTAAAATGCATTTTTGATTTTCATCCTTATTCATTTATTTTGCTTTATAGCATTGTCGAAAGTCATTTTTGCTCACGGCAGTATCAGCCCATAACTGATTTAAAGTGTTACGTAAGTATTATATTATCATGAGCATCGGAAAGTCAATAAGTCGCATCTGCCTCAATTGTATTTTGAATGCTTTCTTTCGGCAACTCTTCAATACAGCCGACATGACTCATTGGTAATTTCTAACGATGGCTCAGCAGTAACGGACAAAAGAAGCGCCAACAAAATGGCTTTCATTTTGATGTTCTTTGTTAATGAGCACATTTTGCATGACAAAGGTAATATGCAACAGTGAAATTTTGCTTCTAAAGTGAAGATTTCATTCAGAAAATAACATGAAAGATCAATTTTCCCGTTTGGACAAAGGAGTAGTATCCGTTCAAGACAAAATCAAAATATCCGTTTAAAAAGTTATGTTTAATTGCGAATCGATATAATGAAAATGATGCAATGACTCAACCCCCAATGGCTTATTCATAATTTCACCATAATCAAATTTCCTCAATTAATTGATGCGTAAATAATTCCGAAGTTCCTTTGATTTTCAATTTTATGTTCATAGAAATAGTGATTAATAGCGAGAATATTGGTTCGAAATAATGACGGTAGGCGTCGTGACTGTATATTCACCAATTGCGCTCAAAATATTTGGATTCTCTTTTACATCTCCCATAGTATTTATTATGTTTTGGCGAAGCGGTTTCTGTCAGTTTAATTGTGTTCTCTGAAACGTTCAGACGTGTTTCCAGTTCGTGTGTTAGTCCAAAAAACAAAGGTAAGCGCAGTCTTCTAACCAAAATTTTCTCAATAATTATTTTTGCCATTGTGAAAAGAAAGTTCTGGCATCGATTCATTTATTATTTCCCATCAATTTTAATACAATTCAATCGATTTTTATTGCAAAAAATTTTTCGCGCTCTTTTCACATAATTTTCGAATCAAAAATCATTTCTCGTGAATTCAGTAAAAATGAAAAAATTTCCACTAAATAAAATAGTTCATTTCCTATATTTTTTCCCACAATAAAAATTTAACGCAAGCGACAAGTGACGCCATTTTATTTTTAGCTATTGGAAATATCATATCAACCAATTGCATTCACTACCAACTGTGTGTATATGCTTTATCTTTAAAGACCAAATTATATCTTGAAAATTTCAATTATTCTCAAAACATCGAAAAATTTATAGACTTTCTGACTGAAATTCTGCATTGCAACAAATGCACAATGCACATATAAAAAAAAAAAATCAAAGTCCCTTTACCCATTGTCCTAGTAACTAATTCAATGTTTGATTATTGAGCAATTGGTGACGAAATTTTTCAGGCAAAAAAAAAAATGCCAAACAGACATAAGAAAGTGTTCAGTGTTCATCGAATGATATTTTTTTTCTCGGTTCGATTCTCTCGATCCATCTTTTGTGAGGGACTTTTCTTCTCACTCGTACGCTTGTTGTGGCCCATTTAGCGGGAAAAGAATACACAAAATAATACATTCAAATATTATTCGACATTCGGAATGAATAATAAAGTAGAGAGTGAAGAGAATGTACACATTAGTTACAATAAAATATACATTTTGTGTGGTAAACAACCAAGCGACACATGCGCAGTGTGCGCCTTTAATCGAATCGTTCTTCTTTTTTAATTTTATTTTATTCATTTTTTTTTTTTTTGATTGTTTCGTACTCTGTACCGTCAATGCTTTGCTTCGGTTTAACTTGGTATCACATATGAATTGTTTTGTTGCCGTTTCGGGGTATTTAATTCGTTCGTTTCCGAAATGGAGACTCGAATTACATGATGCCGTTCTGAATGTGTGATGTTCAGCGGTCAGTGTTACGCTTATGATCCGAACATACTCTTATCCAACGTTTATTATTTTGTCAATTTTTTTTTTTCTTTCTATTCCATGTTTCATGTCTGTGAGTCTAGCGTTTAAGTGTTGATTTGTTGGCCCTTCTTTTTCATACTTTACGATGTTTGCTGTGTTGTCGCTACATATTTTCTGGTCACGTAGAGAATTTTCGCTACGAATCTCGCTGTGGACAGATGTGTGACGATTGAATGTTTTCAATTCCATTGAGTTTGTTAGTTTTGCGATTATTTTTATTTTCTCTTTTTGATTCGCGCTAATTATTTTACCGCCAAAATTTCATCAGATGAATAAACAAATTTCCCGTTCGAGATGATTTTTTTTCTTTCTCGAATTTTCTCTGGAACATTTTCGATCTTTGCTCTTTATAAGTGTACTCTTTTCTTTTTTCATGCATCGCCATCTACATCTATAATCAAAACGTTTGTAAATTATTATTTTTACAAATTGGTGTTGTTGCTGTGGATTTTCCCACAAAGACCAACAATTTTGAGAGTCTTTTGTGTCATGTTCGCTTGTCTCTGAACGAAACAATAATGTAATATTGTCTTTGTCGCACCGATTGCCATCCATTACATTTGTTACACGAAAGATCTCATGTTTCCAGTCTTTGTTTTGATATCAATCGTAGCGCACGCAATCATTTTAATTTTATCGTTTCGGATATTCGATATTTGATATAGTTTTTATTTAAAAATTTTGAGGTAAATTTTTTATCTTTCGATAATAACTTTTTTGGATAATGAAAAATTGAAGCAACATTATCAAAAAAGACTTTAATTTTGAAATAAGTGGGGGGGAAATATGGATCATCGCAAATCATTCTGTTTTAAGCAAATGTTTCCGTTGATTTTGAATAGCGTTTGGTTTTGCGTTTGTGTTTGTATTTGTGTAGAGTGTTATTACTGTTTGCATTAGCTGATTTAAGCAACGGCACTGTTGTCGGTCATTTGCGTTCGTGTATATTGTATGTTGGCTGTACTTTTTCCTTTGGTTTTCTTCTTTTCAATTGATTTGTATCATTGATCCATGAATCAACGCCATTTTTATTTTTCGTTTTCACTTCTATCGATAAACGATCATCTTTTCGCGTTGGATTTTTTTTTCTTCTTAAATCTCGTCCATTTTTGTTGGCCTTATTTTGAATGTATTTTTCTTTAGAAGTATAAACAAACGACTATCGTTTTATTCATAAATTTAGCAAATGTCCGTGAATTATTTAAATTATTTGTTTAAATATTTTTCATATGTTTATTTGTTTGTAAGCCTATACCAATCGGGTCATATTGTAGCTCGTAAGCAAAAAACCATTCACATTTTGAGCTAGCAAAAAATTCATAAATAAACAATCGAAAACTGTTACATCGATGAAATAATAAAGGTCATCTTACATTCAGAGTTTGAACTTCATAAGAACATTCTTTTCATTATGGATTGGATTTTATTGAAAAAAAAAAAATATTTGTTTTGATATTCGATACAAAGCCATTTAAAGAACTGAATTTTAATTTGAATTTTCTTTTCCATTTTGTTTGTTTTTGTAATTAAAGTTAAAAAGTTAAAATGGCCCGTACTAAGCAAACAGCTCGTAAATCAACTGGAGGAAAAGCTCCACGTAAACAATTGGCCACCAAGGCTGCACGTAAAAGTGCCCCATCCACCGGTGGTGTTAAGAAGCCACATCGTTATCGTCCAGGTACTGTGGCTCTTCGTGAAATCCGTCGTTACCAAAAATCGACGGAATTGTTGATCCGTAAGCTGCCGTTCCAACGTTTGGTTCGTGAAATCGCACAAGATTTCAAGACCGATTTGCGTTTCCAATCGGCCGCCATTGGTGCATTACAGGCATGTATTCATTTTTTCAACAATTGAATTGGAAAATTTTCAACAAAATTTTCGCGAATTTTGTTTGAGCCGATTTACTAATCATGTTTTCTCTTTGTTTTTGGATTATAACAGGAAGCCAGTGAAGCTTACTTGGTCGGTTTGTTTGAAGACACAAATTTGTGCGCCATCCATGCCAAACGTGTCACCATTATGCCGAAAGACATCCAACTCGCTCGTCGTATCCGTGGTGAACGTGCTTAATTGGCCACAATTTTAACATGGATTCATAACTATAACAAAAAAAACATCATTATTAATATTAAAACAATTAACTTTCATTTAGTATTTTTTAGTCGTAGTTCGCAACACATTGATATTCGTAATTTTTTTTTTTCGTTTCTTGATATGAAATCAGATCCAATCATATTCTTAATGCTCAATTCAGTCACATGAATTTAAAAAAAAAAAAGAGACACATCAGATCATCCGATAATAATTGATACAATTTGTTTGTTCCGTAAATTGTTGTATTCTATTTCTTGTATTCTGAATCAATAGAAGAAAGCATAGTGTACGAAATTTAAATCAACAATCAAAAAGAAAACTGGAATCATTATCCATACATTCGTCTACGTCTGCATAAAAAATGTACTATTTCGTTTTTTGAAATAAATAAATAAAAAAAAATGAACTTTTTAATTTTGAAGTTTGGTGGATAAATTTGAATGAATCTTTTATTTTGTTTGAACATGCTTTTTAATGGGAGTGAATCTTTTGTCAACGACAGTGGCTGCTTCAAGTTCTCTCTGGTTGAAAAACATTAACAACTGTTGGCTGGTGAAAAAGAATTCGATCAACGCCATCTCTACCTGAATGTTGATACCATTTTTCATCAACATTAGGAGCATAAACATTGCGGTTTGGTTTTTTCCCTCGAAATATTCTTATCAATAAAAAGTTGCTATCTGCCAATGAATAAATAATTAATACAATTCGTTTGATAAGTTGAGAAATGCAAACATTAATGGGAACAGAAAGCATTATTTAAAAAAAAAAATTCGGCAAAAAAATGTTGTGCATTGAATATACACTCCCTCCTCCACTCTCAATGACAGCTTCATACTTCAAATGTATTATGTATGCGCGGTTTCACATATTCACATATATGTGTGAATAGTGTACAATACCTTGTGGTTATGCGAATTGCTTGTCGCTCTATAGTTATACATTACATATTATTATTAGCCACAATATTTTCGTTCTTTCTTTGTCTGTTTCGATTGAATATTGGCCCGTTGATTGTCGTATTGTCGCTATCATATCCAATCATATGCGCAGCCATATTGAAATCGTAACGTTAGAAAAGGTAAATCGATCAAACAAATTTTTTATCGTTTTCTCGGTACTTACACATCGAACATCGTAACGTCTGTGTGTATGGTGGTGCTCTAGTGCGTTCTGAAAGCAGTGTTTTGTGCCGCCAAACGAAAAAGTAAAAAAAAATAAGAAGGAAAAAAATTGAAACTATTTTCCACATTTTATTCGGTGGTAAATTTGTGTTTGATAATTAATTTTTTTATTTTGAAAATTAAATTTCAAGAAAAAAAGAGCCAACAACACATCAAGTGAAAAAAGAATAGACATTTTTTTTTCGTCAATTTTGTGGCTGATGAACTGTCATGAGAATAATATAGTTTAGAAACGAAAAATAAAAATAAAAAATGGCATCAAATTTTTTTTTTTATTTTATGTGACTGCATAGTGAACCCCTGTTTGCATGAACAAGTATTTGTACAATAAATGTTGATTATTGTAAATGGAATATCGAAAATTACGGAAAAAAAGGTAACAAATCTATCCATTTCATTTGATTAAATGTTTATTTTACATTGTCAGAGCATGCAAACGGCCCAATGAAATTCGATTCTGCTATTCGTTCGTGAATATTCGTATTGATTATGTGGTTGATGGCTGGTGTGGGCGATTTGTTTGTCAGTTCGTTTCGAAAATTATTCGATCAATTGAGTAGAGATGAAAAAAAAAGAAGATAAAGTGAAGTAATATCCTCCGTAATCGGCGATTCAGATGAATTGGGAGGGATTCTCATTCATTTTCGACCACCGACCAAGATAAATAGACAATTTTCAATTTGAAATGCGAAAATTGGCGCCGCCGAATGTGTTCATTCTAAAAAAAAAAAAATTCATTCTCCATTTCCTTCGTAAGATTTTGCTCAATGTGTTGGTGCAACGCGTGCGATATAATTTTTTTTATTCATGTCGTCTATTTATTATTATTTCATCATATGAAATACAACAGCAATTGTGTCAACAAAACGAATACACGAACTTCCGTCGACATATAGAATAAAATAGGCGATAAAAATGATGCGGTGTCGCTTGTCGCTTGTCTCATACAAATCCGACCATTCAACATTCAAATTACAATAACAATTTAAATGAATCCGATCGCGTTTCTGAATCCCGAACCCGAATCGGCATCATATGGTGCGTTCGTTTTATAACTTATTCGAAGAATCCACAATGCACGTATATAGTCAAAAGTAATGTCTCGAAAATATATGTGCAAAAAGAGTACACATGTAGTGCATGTTATATTCACTTGGAGTATAGGGCCGCTTTGAGCAAACGAATCATTTGCAAGCGAACGGAAGAAATGTTGAAATGGAGTAATTTAATATTTTTCTCGCACATTTTCGCTGATTATTTTCTGTTTTTTTTTTTTGTAACCGATCTATTTTCTTCTTTTTTTTCATTTCGAATAAACTAAATTTTATGTCTTGAGCTGAATGTCAAGCGACCCAAAGCACGCACGTTTCGTTCAATACATTTGGCCAAATCGAATGAAAGCAACAATAAAATTGTCAACACAAAATTGTATAAATATGAAGAAAAAAGAAGAGACATCAACGCGAGGTTACCAATGCCAATATAAAACATAATACATATCTTAGTACGTAGTACGTCTGATATGAATATACATATTAGTGGTTCATACGACAGAACAAACATCCAAATTGATCGATTGTATTATACGTATGAGTGCAGTACACAAAACCGATCTATTTTCTTCTTTTTTTTCTTTCGAATAAACTAAATTTTATGTCTTGAGCTGAATGTCAAGCGACCCAAAGCACGCACGTTTCGTTCAATACATTTGGCCAAATCGAATGAAAGCAACAATAAAATTGTCAACACAAAATTGTATAAATATGAAGAAAAAAGAAGAGACATCAACGCGAGGTTACCAATGCCAATATAAAACATAATACATATCTTAGTACGTCGTACGTCTGATATGAATATATTAGTGGTTCATACGACAGAACAAACATTCAAATTGATCGATTGTATTATACGTATGAGTGCAGTACACAAAAGCACACACAAAGATCAACAACGAAATATTAAAACGCAAGGAGTTAAAAGTTGGAAAAAAGCGAATGAAATGAATAATAAAATAGACGAAAATGTACTGGCTCATATTATTATTATTGAATAAAGAGCTCTGTGTGTGTGTTGTCTGTTTTACGCTTGCGATATTTGTATGTACTGAAAGGAAAAAGTCAGTGTATCAACAGCCGAACATCGGATCGGAACACTTGAAGAGTTGTAGATTTGAAAATATTAATCAAAATTCGGTGTGCGATGCATTGTTGTATTCCCTATCGTATTTGACACACAAAAATTGTTATTTAATATTGGTTTTGTTATTTTCTTTTTCAATATTCGCACACAATGTGAATCGAATCGATTCGGTTTGGAAAAATTTAAATCGGAATCGTTCTAACCAATTAAATATTGAATTATGGTGCGAATGACCCGTAAAACATGAATATTTTTTTCCCCCATTTTTTCATTTTTTCCAATTTCATTTTGATTTTCAATTGTTGTCAATGTTGACGTGTTGACTTTATGCTGATCGTATTTGAATTGTGAAGGCCGATCCATTTTTTGATAAATAAAATGAATTTTCTGTTCTTTTTCGTTCTTCGATTAGGTTGTGCATGATTGATTGAAGAGCTAAAACGAAGAATAGAAAAAAACAAGAAGAAAAATGTATGAAAATAATTGAAAATAAATATTCAAATGGAAAAAACGTATCACGACAACTAGGAAAAAATTCCAATCAATACCGGATAGATGAATATACAGCAAGTGTGAAGGTGCCAAGGTGAATTTGATATATATTTATTAAACAACAATACAAAAGAAGACTGAGAAAATAACAACTGTTGCAACTGTTTCGCTCGAATCAAAACATCAAAATTCAAACATCAATTTCTTAATTCGTATCTGGACAAAAATTCATTACAATTTAAACAGTACATCGTTGAAAATGGTTCGAGGTAAGCGAAATTTTTTCATTTTTTTTTTTTTCATTTTCTCATTTAAATTAATCAAACTAAATGTACGTCATCAATTATTGTCTGTTTTTATTGTTGCCGATATTGAAATTCACGTTTTTTATGTCATCTTTTCATCTGGTGACGTAGTTTTTTTTCTCGTTTTTTTTTCTTTCATTCATACATGTAATATCGATTACAATAATAATAATTTATACATATTAACCAAAAATCGAAAGCCAAAAATTTCGATAATTCTTGATTATTTATTAACGTTGTAATAAATAATTTTCAATATTTTTTGTCCATTTATTATGACCGCAAAAAACAACGATAATATTTAGGCTTGGATAGAG
>GL501440.1:175255-197122 GCA_000149185.1 Mayetiola destructor
GTTAAATTTCATTGAGGCAAATGCAAACAATGCACCTCTGGCATAAAGAAAAAGATTTTAAAAAATTCATCGAAATTTTGATTCATTGCATGAACAGAATGAAAATGTTTTCATCACAAAAAGATGAAATTGATGTCAGTATTTTATTCATTCGATTGAATGAAAGCAAACATTTTCATTAGTTTGGTGAGTTTAATCTGGTATTGTTAGTCCAGTTAGCATTTTGATTTCCCGTTTTGGTAGTACAATGATGCACCTTTCTCAATGCAATTTCGTCAGACATTGTGGTGGGATTGGTTCGTTTTAACATTAAAGAATATTGTTGTTGTTCCGGGTAACAATGACCAGCATTCAATCCTTAATAAAATAGCTTTCATTCACATTTTTATTGTGTCGTGTTGATCATCTGAAATCCAAATATTCTCTTAGAGGTAAAAATGATGCTGAAGCCTGAAAAGATGTAGAATCTGTAGCCCATCATTCAATGAACAAAAAAAAATTCGGTTTTTTATTGTAGCGAAACGAAGAAGAAAATACAATATCACACAAAAAATGATTAAATAATCAAAACAGATAAATCATTTTTATTTTCTATTGCTCCTCTTCCTTCTCAATTTGCTGCCAGAATTTCACATGATTCGGTGAGCCAATTGCGATTTCTAAATAATCGATTGATTGAAAAAGGTTCGTTTTGGAATTCAATTGAGTCAATTCTTGTTTTTGTCATTGCCTTGTCGACTAAGGTATAAATATATTTACAGGCGATTTTGCTGGTTTTCACGCCTTCATCGATTCTATCATTTCAGGTCATACAATTTCGACGTAAATCTCAACATTTGAGGAAAAAAGTTCAAACAGAAATTAAGAATAATGAGATATAGAGATAGAGAAACAGCTTCCAATCAAAGCTAAAAACTTCATACGGACTTTTGATGCCTCGACAGCCCTCGACAAATCAAAGAAGAGCAAAGCAAACAGAAAATTTCGAACGAAATAAAATGTGAATGGCAACTAAACACTTAACTGAAGTAGCTTATGACTTTCATTTAACCCGATGCCTATATTTATCTCGTGTTCAAACTGAAAAAGACTCGCGCCGGTGATATTCCATTCAATACATACATACGTTGCCACTGGAAGGTTTTGAGTTGAATTTTTTGAGCGAATGTGTAAGTTTTTCATTCACTTTAGCTGAATGATTTAAATGATAAAGTCAAATTGAGTTGCAAGTCGTTTAAGCTGCGGAGCTGCTATTGTGTACAGTGTGCATCACTACTTACAATGAAAAAAAATAAATAAAAGAAATAAATGAAATACATGAAATAATAATGATAATCACTCAATTTTGAGCCTGGTTGCTGTATCGAACAAGAATGCACGTGACCTTTGATTCCGATTCGGCTGTTGCTCTGAATTTCACATCCAATGAAAAGATGATTGTTTATCATTGTTTTTAATTTTTCGGACAGTCAGGTGGTTCGGACAATCAACTGTGGATTTGCGGCATTTGTTCATACGAAAGTTATATGTTCCATTTAACACTAATTATTTACGTCATTTTGATTTATTTTTGAATTTTATTATACACGTTTTTAAAGGCTATTCATACAAACTATAAATTTTCAAACTTAACTAAAAAAAATCTTAAATGTCAATTCTGCAGCTACCTATTAGTTTTAGTTTTATGATTTTATAAAAAGAGATTCTTTTTTTTTGTATTTTATTTCCTATATAGCTAATGTTCAGTGTTCATTCTTAGTCATCGAATGATCAGTGACTTCAAGATTTCATTACACATTATTATACACATACAAAATACACACTAATAAAATTGTATAACGCTATGGTCATTGGTCAACCATCAAAAGATACAAATAAAATTAAATTTAAAGAACAAAAAAAAATTCACAGTAAAACCGCAACAACTGATTTGAATACATATGAGCATTAGGGTGTCCAAAGTATTTTGAATCAAAAATCAACACATACTTTTAGGATCGTCGTGATATTTGTGATGCAATATTAAAAGAAAAGTGACCAAAAATCTTTCCTCGTCTTCATAGTAAGGAAAGAGAGTCCGTATTTTTGTTCATTTTTTTGGAGTATTCGGGAGAGTATTATTTGAGAGACATACAAATTTTTTGGCTACTTGATTAAAATCGGGATTTTGCAAGGGAAACTTCAGATATTCGAAAAATCGCATTGTAGAAATAGAATTGAATTTTGTGCGACGGAATTATGATCTAGTCGCCATGAATTTTGTATCTTGCAATCAAATAATACTCTCTTGAATACTATAAAGACTCAAGCAAATACACGGACTCTCTTTCCGCGCTATGAAGACGAGGAAAGATTTTTAGTCGCTTTTCTTTTACTAATGCAACCCAAAACCCACGACAATACTAGAAGTATGTGTTGACTTTTGATTCAAAATAGTTGGGACACGCTAATGAGCATTCATTTTTTAACCGGAATAATTTATCATTAGTGATGGAACACGGACAGAATAACAATTGATATGTGTAACATTGTTATCAGTGAAGTTGAAGACCTATAGTTTTGATAACTTTGGCTTGAAATAATTTGTTTACTGATTAAAAAAACGTTCAAATCATCCAACAACAACAAATTATGTACACACTACAATGGGCCAGACGATTTCGACCATTTTTATTTTTTTTTTGTTTACACTTTTGTTTTAATATAAAAGAATCATTCGCATTTGACGGTACAATGTACAATCCGGAAATAACAACAATATACCTGACATCCACATCAATATTGTATCACTTGTTTCGTGCATTCGTCTTTTATTTGATGTTTTCTTCAATTCATTGTTATTTTGTGTCGATTGTGCGGTCATCGGTTGATTTAAATCATCTCGATCAAAATTTGCGTTTCAACATCAAAATCGATTGAAGCAGATTTTTTTTCTCGTTTTGTTTTCGTTGTCCGTATTGTTTGGTAATGTAATTTATAATTTACGAAGCACGCATGTACAACAAGCCGGAAATTTGAATTTATCTTTTGTGGTATTCCCTTCGGGTGTTACAGCAACCAGTTCACGATACACAAAATATTGTTTACATTCGGTGCGATAAAAATTTGGAAAGGCTTCGGTCATACGGCATGGTTTCGATGGATTTAGGCAACGTGCAACGCGTACACCTTGTCGATATTTATTTGTATTAACAATTAACCAATTTGTTGTATCTTCACGTTCACCGGACGTTGGATAAATTACTTCTTCATATGAATCGCATAATTGTTCTTCATCGTTTGCATTATTGCGTGTACCAATATCAACCAATTCAATTGCATCCGAACCGAATGCCTGCTCAAATTTGTGTGCACTTTTTCGAATTAAATCATCAATTAAACTTGCTGGATAATTTGGTGTTGTTAAACAATACGGTTGATTTTTGGTCAAACAATCGCGATCGTTGGGCACAAATGACAATGACGACGAACTTGAATGAAAATGTTGTTGTTGATAATTATTATTATTATTTGGCTGAAAACGTGTTGGTATCGTATGCGGATGAGCACTTTGATTACGTCTTGTGCCTGTAAATGGCATTGATGGTAAATTAGGACTTTTATTATCTATGGCATTTGTAAGACCAGATAAAATAAGTGCTAAGCTATTTATCAGCTTACCGCTGTTGATTTGCATGTCAAATGTTTGTGGAATATTTCCCGAAAATGATCGACTCGTATCGGTGGTATTATTTATTGCTTCTGAAAAGCAAGTGATTTGTGTACCATTTACTTCAATTGTACGGACATTCATTGGATCTCTGAAATGGATTCGATCTTCCTGTTCCTCATTTCGCGGGACGCTTGAGTGGCCACCTTGTGTTTCGTCCATTGATCCGCACAATGGATGCGATAAAACAACACCAATTAGTAGTACATTTAGCACTATAAAGACACTTAAATGACTAAATCGCGACAAAATTGTCATTTTCATTGTTTCACAATATTTTTGTTTTTTTTTCTTTCACCGTTCACCAAACGTCGAATGCCAACCGAAAAGTTTCACTTATTATCAAAAACGTCTTGACTTGGAATTCGGAATGAATGCAATCAAAACACCATTTTCGATCACTATTTTGTCGATGAAATGGGATCGTTCTTATTTCCGGGCTGTTTGTTTCGAATTTTTGCACAGTTTTCTTCTGGCCAAAATTTCAAATTCGGAAACAAAGATCAAAAATCCAAAGAAAAAGAAATCTTTGTTGAACTTTATTCGAACAAATGTCAGCAAACAACTATCGGTATCGGATTATCGCACAATACTCAAGTTAAACAAGAAATCGAATCGTCAAATGTATAAATGAATGTATTCACGCAACAGTGAAAATGTGATTGGGAGAGGGACAGTGTGGGGCATACGGCGATTGTCAATATACATTCATCGTTCACCATACACATTGTCATACATTCGTAAATATTTCATGTTTGGTCAAGTGAATGAATGGCAAATATACAAATAAACACAACAATATATGATGATCGTTAAACTTCAAATTTCAAACAATACAAATACGTATGTAATACATTTTGAATGACTAATTGAGTGTACAATTGTACATTGTATACATAATGACCACGACGACAAAATCAAGTCTAAAGCCAAATTATTATTATAATCAATAAGATCGCATACACGCTTAGTTTTGGTTTCGTTGTTTCGTGTTAGGTGCTTTTAGCTCTTAGCTCCCACAAATGGATTGAATCGATCAGTTGTTTATTAATTCATCGTTTCTCCACTCATTCGCGGTTTGTCAAACTAGTTGATGACGTCGTTAAATCTCGTTCGAGTTAAGTTTTTAATATACTGGAGAGAAAAAAATTCACTTTCGTGACTTGATTTTTGTACTTAAACATTTCAGTCATGATTTACAGTATGATTTTGCTGTTTTTGAATCAGCGTTTAGATTTGCTTCATTGATCGAAGACAAACACAAAATCTGTTTGTTAGAAACTGATGCGATATCGATTTGTGAACGTATTTTTGCCATACATTTCAGACCTTCTCTATGGATTTATTTTTAAACTTCCGTTCACTTACATTAAATATTCGATTCGATTGAATTGACCAATCTTTGATCATTGCGCCAAAGTCATCAGTTGAGTAATTTTGAATGATAAGATTGCGTGACACCTCGACAACGATGAAGCGTGGATAAGCTGATGAATATGGAAAGTTGTTTGGGTTTTTCGCACAAAATCTTTCCAACAAATATTCCATCAGCATTCAGCATTTATCATCAGAATTAAGATCATATTGATTAAGAAACAATGCCATGTCTGCAGTGTAACCAGTACTCAACTACTCAGACGTACATGGATTCATCATACCATAAATGTGAACACAGTAAAAGTGTAAACAGAATGAAGATGAGAAGAAAGAACAAATGTTTAAATGAGAGAAAAAAATGAACGCAACAGCGAGACACTTCTTAACTCTCGAGTAAAAAATTCGATATACATTGTCGTTGAGCTGATTGTTGTTTTGTTTAAACATAAGACAAATCCTCATTTAAAAAAGAAAAAAAGAAAAAATGGAAATTCATCACGCATCACCAAATGAAACTTCTTTTTCATGCAATTTGTTGTTGAACGAAGGAAAACAGAAATGATTACGACTTCTGCTAATTTCACATGCTTCGTTTCATTGTTTGGATCGTCAGGACGTTTCAGATATTCTATAAGAGAAAGTAGCCAAGTGGAAGTGTTTATCGAAAGAAATGGTAGGAATGCTACAAATGAATTGTTTTTTCAACATTGAAGAAAAAAAAAGAAGAAAAAAATATTTTCCAAAACAAAAGATCAAAAATCAAATGGTCAAAACATATTGCAATTAGTATAAATGTTCCATTTGAAATTCTGTTTAAGTGTGTTAAGGCAGTGTTCAGTGTACAGTGTACAGTGTGATTTTTATGTGTGTGCTTTTTCAGTTCCACTGCAGGAACCAAATCCCTTTTGAATGGATCGATTCCGCGAAAAATCAATGTCTATCGAAATTCTTCTACCGAAGCGTCACACAAAACAATCCCTCAAAATATATGACTGCCATATAATCGGTGAAAATGAACACCGAAAACACTGGAACTCAAAACAAAAGGCCAAACATAGGCATGGCTGTTATCTTACTGTTGTAGCAAAAACAGAAGAAGAAAAAACAAGACAACAACATAAAAGTCAAAATGATGATTTGAATGGAACCAGAATTGAGTTCGTGGAATGGTCAACAGTCAATAATATTGGAAAATTGAATTTAGAAATTGAATGCCGAGCTTTTGAATTACAAGAATAAAGTGTTAGGCTGATTTGATTCATTTGTTTAATTAACATATTATTATCAATCGAACGGCTGGATAAATTAACTAAAACAATCAAAGCTGCATGTTCAGAACTTATTCTTCATTCATTTTTTCGAATTTTTTTTTTTTTAATTAAAATCTATTTCGGATTACAACAAATCAATAAAAACGAAAGACCGAAATGGGATTGAATGCGTATTAAAACTATTAATCTAGTTTCATGTGAATTGATTCCGTCTGGAAATTTAATATTGCCGCTCTTCATTCAAATGTCTAAGCCGATGCCATTTCAAATGGATTGAGTTACACAAAGAAATTTCCAATCGATTCAATGCATCCTATATGGTCGATAACAAAAACAATACCGAAATTCTCTTTATTTTCATTGATTCATTCATTCATTATGAATCTGTGCAACATTCCTTGTTTTACCCCCATTTTGTGAGGCATATTGGTGAATAAACGCGCCGCAATATTACATTTGAAACTAACCAAAGCAACCAAAGCAACCATCGATTGAACACGCACACGCGCCCATATCCAGAGTACACACTGTGAATTTAAATAGTGAACATACGTACGTATATTTTAAAATAAATACAGATTTAAATGAATAAAAGAAGAATCCAAACCAAATCATACCAAACTGAATGGGAAAAATGACAAAAAAAGAGAACGTTGTATACACACATACAAACACAGTGAGAGTTTACAAAACAATACATGCCGCCAATGATTTAAATTAAGCCCTGCAACAACAACCAATGTTGCCACATCGGCTTGCCAACAATGGTAATATTCTATTCGTTATGTGTTCATTGTACAACACACAATAATATTTAAAAAAAAAAAGAAAAAGTATGTAGAATCAAATACCCTTCCACCGGTTCCAATATACATTGCACATTCGGCATTCGGTACATTGTTGGACTTGTTTCTGGCCGGAATAGTTAGTTGTTGTTGTTTGTTGCTGTTATCTTGCAGCCTGTCGTTGTTATAAATTTTAAAATTAAAATCGAAATACCAAATCAACCCTCGTATTATTAAAATAAATACAGACGCAAATACAATTGAATGCATTTGTTGTTTGCATATGCATACAGGATTGAAGATTGGAAGCGCCAGGGTGAAGAACCCACTGACATCAATGATCACGATGATGATGATGATGATGATGATGTTGATGATGACGAGTTTCAAATGAAATGTAATGCAAAGAACTAAACAGTATAAAAAAACACACAATCACTACACCCGATGTCCTATGATTCGATAAAAAAAACTATACTATTGATGGCAGTGGAACAGCATGAACCATCTAATCCACTAGGAAGCATTCATATTGGTGAGCAACGAAATGAAAAAAAAAAATACCATAACGTTGTGCTGATGTAATTTCATTCGATTCGAATCATTGCCGGACAAAATATGTTGAATCGGTAGCTCTCTAACCTGTATTGTTCGTTTAATGAAAAAAAAATAAATAATAATAAACTCAACCACCTTTCGAACCATTCAAAATTCAAATGTCGGAAAAATATTTGTAAAGATTTGAACAACAAAATACGGCAAATCGAAGCATTGTGCACAACTGTTGTATTTACAACTTACACTGAACGAAATCAATTGCCATCATTTCATGAATAATTTTGTTGTTGTTGCTTTTATTACAAATAATTGTTGTTGTCTGTTTTGATTTTGTTTTCAATTCGTGTCATTTTATACACAGCAAGTATGAAAAAGCCATGAATTACTGTGATTGAGTCGGTTAGCTTTGTTGTTAGTGACCTGAGAGAGCAATGGCTTCATCGTTAATTATTATGGATTATCTCCGTTTGTGCAATGTGATTTAGCCAACGAAATTGACAGAAAAAGAAAATGAAAATAGCACCGACCAAAGAATGATTTCATCAATAGGCCTTTTGGTAGATTCCATTCCATTCGATGTGAAGGTTTCCCGGAAGTGAATACGAATGGCTCGTAATATTGAATGTACCATATGATTTTTCAATCGTATCGTACATTTGTAAGTGAATGATCCGATTCAAAAGACTTTGAATTTTGTTCAATTTCTGTTTCAATGTTTATGTGAATGTTGAATGTGATTCTATCGACCGTTGCGATATTTATTGTGCGATGCTTTTTGAATTCTGATAGTCGTTAACATACTCGAATCGGTTCAAACCATGTGGCTGATATGCAGATAATTGGTTCGATTGCAAATTGCAATTTTGTTTCTTTATGTGTATGGTGGTGGCACAGTCATCCGAACGTTATGGTAGACATCGCTACCATCAATTCATTGGCATTCTTTTTTTAAATCCTCAATTCAGCTGTGATGAATGCAAAAAAGAAGAAAACAAGATGACTACAAATGGGCAAAAGGTGCATCCAACAACTGTGCCCGGTGTCCAGTGCCCGGTGCCGATGATTGTGAATAACGATGAATGTTTAGTTTGCTTGCACATTCCATAACTTTTAATGCAACCAAACGGAAGTCGATGTACTTAGTACTCAGTGCTCTTGCGTTAGACTGTTAACAATTTTCTAGTTGTAAATTTTCTCTCCACTCCTTTTTGCGACTTTTTTTTCTGGTTGCAAAGCCGGAATCTGAACACACACAAAAAAAGATTCCAGGTTAAGAATGGCATTTGAATGTGCCTTTGTTTTGCAAAGCAATCATTTCCACAATAAAATACTCTTAACCGTTGATAAACCGTTTTTTCACTCTCTCTCTCTCTATTTCGCGAATGAAAACACCAACGCTTTTTACCTATTTGTTGAATTCCAAATGGGCAATATTTTTTTTTTGCGACAGCATCTCATTCTCATGTTGTGACTGTAATTTATGCGCTTGGTCTGTGGGCTCATGTGTGCATTTATATTGACAACATTCGAATAGTTGTGTTACTATTGACTGAATATAGTGTGTTGCATATCCCATAGATTTGTCGCACATTTTTCTTTCGAATCTTTTTTTCGAGTTCTTTTTTTTTTTTTTTTTTGAATGCAGAAGCAATGATTCTGTTTCCATCATCCACAAATTTTCATATTGGCCTAGGCGCGTCATTGTTGGATGGACAGCTTTTTTAAAAAGTACGAAAAATGTTTGCTGTTTTCGATTTAAGCTGAAAAGTTGTTGATAAAATTGTTCGGTTGATGAATGGAAATAACGACATACGATCTAAATTCCACGCTAAATCCTTAAATGTTGAACGTGTTTTATGCGCTTTTCAGTTGGATTTTAAAGCATATACACAATGCACACTGCACACATACTGACACAGTATAGAGACAGATCTGGCCATAATTAAACGAACTTATTTTGCGTTGATTCACATTCAAATGTAGCCAAAAGTGAAAATTCCGATTCGAAGGCCCAGGAAAAAAGAGTGTTCAATATGCGTTTTCGCATTTGAACAATTGCAATGAATTTTCCTCGCTAAACAACAACGAAAAGCAAAAAAAAAAAAACATTGAAACTGCGAATGTATAAGAATGAAAGATGATTTTTTTTTCATCTGCTTTTACCGTGTCATGTTCCGTGAAATGAATGAATCCTGTGTGTTTTTGGATGGTTGAATTTTAGATGTGCATTCATCGTAGCCAAATGTGTGGGGGTTTTTTTTGTGTGTGCTGTTAGATTAATTTTCGCAACTGTTTCGTTAGTTTACTTGGTTTAAGCCATTTCAGTAGATTATACTTTGATGTTGGCGTTAGTTGCAGTGGTCCATAATATTGA
Source organism: Mayetiola destructor (assembly GCA_000149185.1). Classification (NCBI taxonomy): domain Eukaryota; kingdom Metazoa; phylum Arthropoda; class Insecta; order Diptera; family Cecidomyiidae; genus Mayetiola; species Mayetiola destructor. The sequence goes on from GL501440.1 coordinate 185,330, forward strand.
AACCAGTGAGTGTCTGGTCAATGCTCGAATTTGTAAATCTCTCGAATGTTTTGTTGTTGTTATTTTTGTTGCGAGTAAAGTGCATCTAACGCACAATGAAGAATTGTGCAATGAAGAATGGCTGTAATGGAATCTGATACACAGCGGAAAAAAAAGTCGGGCATAATGTTCAAAATATATCGATGCAGTGTTTACAAGGGTCGATACATGAATCCAACACCAAACTATAACAAAATGCATAAAACTGTATTGGTTCCGATTTTTTTTTTTTTGCTCTTCTGCACACCAACAAAAAATAAGAGATTGTTTAACAACAGCCAAATGAATGGTTTGTTTAAATGAATGCGTTTTGTATCCGCGATTGATGGTTGTTTTGGCGGTGGTCGACAAATAACACAACAACAATGAAAAAAACAAAAAACAAAAAACACCAAAACGGGTTAAAGTGCAAACGAACACAGGATGAGGTGCAAAAAAAAACAAAATACAAACGAGAAGAAAAATGCAAACAAATTTTGGTTATGCTGCATTTCACATTCGATTGAAAGCAAACGATTTGTCTGGTTCCGTTTAGTTTTATTGTGCGTTTTGTGCATTCGCATTTGGACTAACATTTGGATTGAACACAGTGGCTATGGAATTTTATTCCAATTGTGTGCACCATTGAAATGGCAAATGTCAATTTACAAAAGAAAAACAGAATCGGCACGAAAATTATGAAGGAAAAAAACCTACCAATTTACACATATTGGAAGTGAAGGCGAAAAAAAAAATCGTATAAAAACATCCGAGACGGAAGTCAATGGATATTCGCCATGGAAACGAAAACCAATGTTGGATTTAATAAAATTCCGATGAATTTGATTGATGAATTGTTCTGGAATCGTTACATTTCCATCAATTTATTTCATTTCATTTCATTAGTCTCGACTTTTTTTTTATTCGTCAAATTGTGTTTGCAATAGTTCCAACCCCATATCTTTGGCAACGATTTCCTATTACGTTTTACACACATGTAAATAAAAATTGCGATCATTTACGAAACTTAATCTGATTATTGCTCGAGCTCTGATAGAAATCGGAACAAGTTTATTGCATTTTCCACGGAAAATACTATGGTCTTAGAAAATCACGACCCAGGGCTATAAAGTATCTCCTGTTCAAATAGTTCGAACAAAATTTTTGTTTGAATGAATTTCAGTGTCTCAGTAGTAAATAGAAAAGGATTAATCTTTGGTCTCAAACTGTGCACAAAATTTTGTCTCTTTTTGTTTTCTAGGCTTCATCCGATGAGGCGCAATGAATACCAAAAGTAAAGGATTGCTTGGTGTGAATTTTGCTCCAACTAATTTTACAACTTAATGATTTGAGCCAATTTTGGACGAAAAACAAAAAAAAAAAACAAAGAAAATAAAATGTTGAACAAAGGCAACATCAGTTCGGCCACTGTACTGTACCGAATGGGTTGAGAGTCAGTAGCGTTCAACTGGAACAATAATAACAAAGAATTGGTTCAGCATTCAGTATATGGAAAAATGAACTCCATACATATTGTATTGAAGCTACTGGCCGTTAGTAGCCCGAGGTTATCGTACATATGAAAAGAATTTCAAAATGTAAAAGGGGCAAAAAAAGAGAGCAAAAAACTCTTTCTCTTTTTCTGTTATTTCACATTTCTAATCCATGTTTGGGATTTTATAACTTTTGTTTATTATTCTTCACGCTTAACGCAGTTTATTTGTTTATTTATTTTTTCACTTTGTATTTGTCTCCATTAGTTTTAACCAGATTATGCTGAAAAATGATTTGATCTGTGAATAATGCGCTCGGATCAAAAGTATTTTTGGAACATTGATCCATGGTTCATCTACCTTTGAACATTTCAATTTATTCAATCGGACAGTGATTTGATCTGGTATCATCCGATTCATACAGAGAAAATGCACTTGATGCAAATTATTTTCATTTAAAAATCAAAACAAAAGAATTAAAGATTAAAGTGTTTCGAATCGAGCAGAGTAAGCAAAGTGTTTTTCAGTTTCTTTTTCTTTGTATTCATTTTACAATTTATTGGCTCAATACAATTTTTCTGCTGACACAAAGGGTTGTGATTTGGAAATCACTTTTCAGTTGGTTTTGTTTGTATCCGAAATTTTGTATGCAAAAAAGGATTAAGCTCAATGTTGTTTTTAATTATTATATTGAACATACGGGTGTTCGATATCCAACTGTGAGAAAAAGAAAACATTCTACTGCAAGTTCAACCAAACAAACAATTAGCCTCGTATTCATTTCCAGAAAAAACTAAACTGTAAACATAAACCCTTTTTGCCCTAACGAATAGCATTACTGTCTCAAGTCATCGAATCGGAAATGGAGAAATGTGCACAGCTCATGTTAGGCACTCTGTTTAGAAGGAAATTTATTTTGTGAGTCGGTTGGATAGAATTGTGAGCTGCCATGTGAAGAAATGCTTTTGTTACTAAATTCCAGCTTTTAATAATGTTAAATTCAGGAATTGAAAGGGTTAAATAAGATTTGAGGATATTTTTGAAAATGAAAATTATGATTAAACTATTGTTTTTGTTTCAATATTTTGTTGTAAAAATTAGCTGGATTTACAGCGGGAACTCAGCATACTGTTAAAAATTATAAGCAAAAGGAATGAGGGCTCAAACCAAATTGTGTGCGATTTAAATTCCAGTGCATTTTTTTTTTTGCTTCACATTATTTCTATGTTTATGTTTACCCGTTATTGGCCACTCATTTTGATTTGCATATGGTCAGGGGACAAATTTGATGCCCCCAAGCATTCGAATATCAATTTGCGTAGCATCGCATCATTCACATTCAATTAAGTTTTCCATAAAGCATATTTGATGCCATCGTTCATACATTCATACATTCATATATGCTCAACATTTCCATTCAACGAATCATTCCATGTTTCATGCCACATTCATGAGACACTTTTTATCAATTTGACTTTCGTTGATGACTTCGGCCATTCATTTTGCATCGGCCAAAAAGATAAGTCGACAGCAAAATTAATCGGGAAATTGCTGTTCGGGTCCAACATCCGTCACTTAATGAATGGAAAAAGAAGAAAATAAATTAAAAGAGCCAACAGCATCGGACCAAATGCTCACATTTGTCGGTGAACAAAAAAAAAACGAATTCGCTTGAATTCATCATTCGATTTGAATGAAAATCAAATTTTCTGTGTCTTTTCAAACCAACAAAGAATGAAATAGACTTTGGCCAAACGATTGCTGATATCGAGCGACTCAACACAGAAGCGAATATCGTCAAATGCAAAAAACAAAAAGAGGAATGCATCGATATTTGGAAAGTCTTTCGGTTTGGTTGCATCTTTTTGGCCAAATTGACTATAAATATGTAGTTGAATTTTTCAAATACATTCGAACACATTCGAATGACTTTTTCCGATAAGTTGACCAATATATCCAATGGCAGGCACACAGAAAATAGTGCATGGTCAAAGTGTCGACCGTGACATCGGATTGAACACACACCGCATGCATTTCTCATTTCACTTGAACATCGCATATTTTCAGGGCATTTTCATTCAGAATTTAGACAATAGCCAAAAACTTTTCGTCGGGTTTTTTTTTTTAGCGATAAACGTTTGTTCAGCTAATAGTTATTGAAAGTAAGTATGCATGATGTGTACAAACATAAACAGCATGCAAAAGCAACCATACACTTTGCACAACATTTAAAATTTCAAAAAACGGATTTTAATGTTTTTCCGAATTTTCCTAGTCCGGTTCGGTTGTCATGCTGTTCATGCATGATTTTATGCCAGTTAAACGGTTTCTGAATCAACACACTTTCTTCAATAAAATTTTACAACTTTTCGCTGGAAAAAGTCCTGTGTGGCCAGTATACAAATGTGAAAAGAGCCAAAACTGTTAAGAGTACCGGAAAAAAAAAGAAAGAAATTTTTTCATTCCAATTTCTCTTTTGTGGCTGCTGCTGCTGCTGCTGCTGTTGTTGTGCACATAAAAAATATCAAGCAAGAATTGTAGCCTGGTATATGGGGAATGGTAGTATTCGGTTTGAGTTCGTTTTGGTTTAGGTAGTCGAGTATCGTTTTCGCGTGAAATTCAATTCAATATGGTGCTTGCTGCTCGGAGTGCTAATGTTTTCAACAAGAGTTTGTTCAAAACTTGGACTTCTCAAATGAAACAAAAAAAAAAATAAACAAAAATTGAACAAAATTTTGTTGTTACGTTCAATTGTGCTGGGTGTTGAAACAATTCTTTAGTTTGAAACGTGTTTTAGTATACATATGACTTGTGATGCTTTCACGAAAATTTTGGAATGAATTCTTTTTCGTGTGTGTGCTTCATCTCTTCGCCTTCGACAGTCTTTCTCCAAGCGAAGCAAATGAAGCTAAAATAATGTAAAATTGCAGCCAATAAAATGAAAGCAATAACTATAAAAACTGTGAAAAAACAAAATGAATGAAAACAATGTACAACAACAATTACAGCGAAAGGAGAGAGACAGAAAAACAATTTTCGTTTTGTTTTGCATCAGAAAGTTTTCTTTACTGCGGCAACGAATATTCTGACCAGAAAAGTAGTTGGCCTCAACCAAACCAACTGAAAAACACAAATCGAAAAATATGCGTACACAGAACAGAAGAGTATGTACAACTCATGCATCAACGAAATGATGAAGTTTATGATTTGATTGACATTCCGCACGTTCTTTTCTTTCTGTGGCATTCAAAATATTGTAAAAATATGTTGTTGTTGTTGTTGCTTTTTTTCATTCGGTATCGCTGCTCTTTCTCTTCTACGTTTGAATTGTATGTCACTTTGGTGTCATTTGTTTGAATACAATTCAATTGTTTGTGATTGGGGTTTGTTTGTTTTCAGTTGTTGAATTAAATTCTATGAACATTCGCAAAATTTTTATTTAGTTTCGCTTCCACTGAGATTTTCATCAAATTTGAATCTAAATGAGATTTCCATGAACTCATTCACAGGATGAGTTACTGGAAATTATTTTGTAGGAACTTTCAGTCAGTAGCTTAAAACTTGAATCCTTTGATGAAATATTCGCTTGATTACTGGACATCATCCGAATTCGATCATTCCGTCAGCCGGGTCATTCTCATGTCAGAACCAAAACCCGATCTTTACGGCTAACCTTTTGGAAAATATCTTTGCCAGTTCGTACAACCGATTCGAACCACTCTTTCGTCAACCCCATATACATATATGTATAGAGTATAACAGAGTACAAGAAGAGTCTAACTGATTGGTCAATTTACGATCCTTGTAAAAACACAAGAGTTCAAAATAAATTGTTGAAATTTTTCAAGCAATAAAACTTAAATAATTGGCATGGTCATTTCGTACTATTGGCATTTCTGTGGAAAAATGGCCAAAAACACTGATTTTTATGTTCGAACAATGTCAATTATCGTATTTTACCCGAAAATCCTATTTTAACTTTTTCATTTTATTATCATTGCTCTCACTCTTTTGCAGGCCGTTCCTATGTCAAAGACCAATTTACTTTCGTTTAGAAAAATTTTGCACTCTTTTTGTTAGTTTTTCGCATTCAACAACATGGTTGAATTGTCATGTAGGTTTCCATTCGCATAGACAAATGACCAACATAAAAGGGCTTGATTGAACACCAATATGCCTTCAATAAGGAGCCAGTGACTGCGTTTTGGCTTAGTAAAGCCAGCGAGCCGATCTCTACCGCATCATCATACACACGCAAAAGAGCAGCACAAGTGAGCTCAGCTCAACGGCATTGCTGAGCCGAAATGCAGTCACTGTAAGAAACAAACGGCAAAAAGATGAGAATTATCAACTAACCAGAATATCCTTTGGTATATAGAAAATGCAAAAATGCATTTTAAATGGCTGAACAAGAGAAGGCATGTCCATTCGAAAATAGTGAAAAGAGTAAAACTCGACCATTTCTTGAACATTGAGAAAATGAACAATTGGTTTGTAGTCTCCATTGGTCCTCATCTGCATTTATGGCATTCGTTCGATTGTGTGTTTATGGTAACGAAAAAATGAATATTTTATTTCCACAATCTTTTCGTTTTTGGCTCTGGTCCACTGCTGGACTCCGACTGAACGAATATAATTGTTGAACGAAAGGAATCGAAGAAATTGTCCGTGCAAAAAGATCTTGAATGCATTGAAATTACTTTGAATGGCCTTGGCTGATGCAAAATATTATCAATCGAACATCAACAAACAACTTGTTGAATATTCTGGCTCGTTTTCTCAAGTCATCGAATCAAAGTTCAACGAAAAAAAAATACAATAATAATAATAATCTCATGGCCATCAAACTATTGGCCGCGCAATTGGAATTGGAAAAACAACAAACACAATCGAATCAATAAATATTTGCATTCGAATCTTTGTTAAACTCACCGCTACAAGTAGACATAATCTGTTTGAAATATTGAGAACGGAATTAACAGTAAAAAAAAAATTAAACGCCTGAGTTAAAAATAACCAACACACCAAAAAGGCGACGATAATGGAAAAGATTGCCTTGTGACGTTGCACGCTTATAAGCCATTATATGTTCATTAAATTAAAAGGCATTAAATAAGATTTCGTTTATTTTTTTTCCCATTCTCCACTTTTTTCTCTCTTTATCGTGTATTTTTATGTAAACAAAGAACGAGGCGAACATCTCAAGATAGAAAAAAAGAAAATGGAAAATAAAACAAGTCGCGATTTGATTCGAGAAAAAAAAGTTTGAGTTCCGTGGTGCAGTAGCAAACCAAAGTCCAACCAAAGATTTACACAAAAACTTTGTTTATATTTCATCGGGAACTTGGCATCATTTGTTTTGTTCATTTGCTAAGCAGCAATAGGGGATTCCCTCTTTTCCAAAATGAAAAATGGCATTATAAGATGTTGTTAGTTCGACTATAACAAATAGAGAGAGATCTACAGAGCTACAACATTTAGCCCATTAACTAAAGTACTTACTAATTCTTTTTATGCTATTTCCGTCACAAGTTGAGCAATAAAATGTCAAGCATTCATTTCAACATCCATTCAAATTATTCGATAATTCAGACTCCAAAAAAACAAAACGATGTGCATTAAGATAATTTCGAAAATTTTCTGTTTTATTAATAAAACTGAATTATCTCTTATTATTGTGATCGTTTATCGCTGTGATTTTGATTAAATTTATTTATATTTTTTTTTTTTATGGGGCCAAGAAAATGAATGTGAATGCCCTGCTATCCGGTCCAAGTGACTAAAGTTTTTTTTATTTTTCCCCCCCCATTTGAATATATATTGTGATGTATCATTGGCCACTATGTCGGCCTATATCGAGTTGAAAACATACCAGAAAATCATCTGCAATCAGTGTTCAATGTTCAATTAATATCAAAACGTGACATGGTGATATTCCCATTCACATCCCGATCTATCGGCATTTTTTTTTCCGGTCCATGTTGCCCCGTTTCTTTTCTTCACGCTCATTCCATACGTTGGTCGAACGTTTTCTTTCCGACAATCCCGAATCCAGCCTGATGTGATTTTCTGTTACGGTCATTTGTTAGTGTCAAAATGTGTTCGCGATTACAATAAACATGAAAATAGTAACATAACCAGGCTCTCTGGTCTCTGGCTCTGAACCAAATTCTCGTCATACGTTAGACACGAGACACCGATAAATAATGATTACACGCTTTTATTTTTGGATCAAGCGAATCGTTTAAACGGTTACTTTTGGGTTTGAGGTTGTTTTAGTAGTTTTTTCTTTTTTTTTTTTTTTCGTTCGTCATTCGACCTCTCGTTTATTGCTCTGGTGGGTGACAGTTTCTTTATGAACATCAGGATTTATGCATGATGAAAAATGTTCATCACAAACGGAACACAGTATTTGATGTTGAGAATGGAAATAGAAATGAGAAACAAAAATGGAGCGAATAAAAGAGTGATAAAAGCGTTCAAACATTGCAAGTGATTAGTGTTCGGCCAATAGCTAGGTTAACGCTTTAAGTTCGCTGGATTGAATGAATCGGAGTCAACTGCATGTGAATCGGCAGCTAAAAATGGAAAAAAATGACATGAAATTCGTGCTGGTCATGACTTGTGTAAAAAGAACTAAATTAATGGCTTAGTCACTTTGTCGGTGTACGCGAACGTCAATCGATTTGTGCATTTGTGTGTGTGTGTATGTGTACAAAGTAACGCTCAAGAGAATTAGACAGCGAGTGAAAGAGTTTATTGCTTCAAATGTCATCATGTATAATGCAATTTGATTTTTGCGTCATTGGTGGCTGTGTTTATCGTTCATCACATATCATCCGATGCCATGCCATGCCATGCAAATGAACTGATAGCCGCTAATTTAACGAGTTCAGTTTCAATTGCAATTAGTTATTCAAACGATAATCAGGAGTATCTAGCTAATTAAAAACATTTTTTTTATTTTTGTTGTTTTTTATTCCATTTTTTGTACAATTCAATTTTTTATTTGAAATTGCAGATAATTCGATTTCCAACGACGAAAAAAAAAAAAATCTCTCCATACACATTCTAATGACGAACAATCAGTTTATGTAAACAAAACAGAAATTATTATCGAAATGTTTGCATTGCAAATTTTTTGACATGTCATCACACAGTTGAGTCGCACAAACATAGAAAAATTGAATTTCGCAAGGCCAAATAACGGAGCATTTCAATTTTGAACTGACTGACCATGTATGAGCTGCTAATTAGTGCCAGAAAAAGATATGAATACTTCAAATATTTAATCAGCACTGATTATTATGCTCTTTGACTTTTCGAAATTTAAATTGTGGAACTGCAAATATTTGAAGGGCCTTTTTACGAGTCTCTTGGAGTCCGAAACTTTATTTTCGCTCACATTGAATAGTGTGGAAAAAAGGGCCCATTTTTGAAATTGAAATAAAATCCCAACAAAACCACTCTATTAATTCCAGGTTTACATGCATCCGTACACTTGATCAACATTGTATGGCTTCAAATGCAAATTGATTGAGCGCATACGATACCATTAAATGGTCTAATATTTAAAGCTAAAAGCGATACAATGGCTGGTGAATATAAAATACACAATTAAAATCATCTTAATGGAAAATCTGGTCAACCCGACCAAGTCATTTAAATACATATGCAAAGAGTTTCTTTTTTTTTTATGACTTTGTAGATTCATCTATTCATTTGATCCCCCCGTTCCATCTCTCATTCATTCACATTTTATTTAGTTAGTTAGTTTTTTTTCGGTTAAAACATTCGACCCCATGAAATCGATGAAAGAATATTACATGGATTTTCAATGCATTACTTCCAACCACGAAATCCGCACACTATGGTTCGCCTGCCGATGTTGGCAATTTCAAAGTTTTAAACAATAAAAAACCACTGAATCCTCAATTCCATTTATTTAAATTAGTCTCATAAAATAAGCCATTTTTATATGTATGTTACTCATGTGATATTGTTATTGGGCATCTCATGGATGCTCGTGCAGTAGATTTCATTTTATTTTCGCTTCAGGTGTGATTTTGATCATGTTTAAAAATAATTGGAGTGAATTTTCATTCATTCTGAATGCCAATGAAACACTAAAATAATGGTTGCTGAACCTGAAAAAGTGTTGTCGAAGTGATTTCCCATTCCAATTTTCCATTCTATTTTGTGTCATTCTGATATTGCATTAACTCATTATGAGCAAAGAGTTGTTGTGTAACTTAACCAAAACCTGACGTTGTATCCCGATTAATTTTCAGTGAAATTTGTTATGATTTACCTTCATTATGGAAAGTAAAATGGGCTAATGCGAATAGAGGGGGTCTTTGTGCGGTAGTTGAATTTTGAGACGTTAATTTTGATACTTTTGGTGTAATAAATGTGACATTAAATGAAACCATATACGTAACGAGTAACGAGTAACAAGACTTCACTATGGCAGACATATAAAATAATTTTGCATTTCATGGAGAATGAGAACACGTTGAATGCCATTCAATGAATGGTGCCCCAAAAATGCGAATACGAAATGAATAATGTCTGCATGTAGTTTTTACGGTTGCAATTTACAATAAGGTAAAAAGGGTTTGTTAATGAAAATTCATTTTCCATTCAATTTGTAACGCTTTCTGAATATATTGGCTGAAATGAAAATCAAATTCATTCAACAAAAAAAAAAACGAATTTTTTTTTTTCAAAAATCTTGGTGTTTTGTGTATGAATTTCACACCATCAATCCAAAAATCATCATAAAAAGGCAACACCAAGTCATGAATTGAACTATGGTCATTTCGGAACCGGAAGAAATCAAATAATGTGAGACATATTGACCATGCCAGGTCAAGATGAGATATTTTCAATTTTGCATGCTTTTCATATGAAGAAAATTTGAATGTGTGAATGAATTCAACAAACATATGGTCCGTTATAAAAGAAGAAAATGAACAGAAAATACGAGTGGAAATAAAATGAAAGATGAAAAGATGAAAAGAAGAAAAAAAACGACGAAACGAAGTCAGATTCATTCATTTGATTTCATTTTCGGCATTCACATATTTTTGGCCCTTTGCACATCATGCATGAATCCGATGCTGATTGCATAATTCCGATTTCGGAAATTTTCATTTTTTTGGTTTCATTTCCATTGAGATAAACCGACGAAATTTAGAGTTTTACAACAGCAATAACTAAGATCCACCGCACCGAATGCCAATCCCAATGAACGTGTGTGGCTGAATGGTTTCAATTTACCATCTCATGAACGAATGAAACACACAGCAAGCACCAAAATGAAGCTTGAACGTGGTGAGCAGGAAAAAAAATAAAGAATCTGTGGCCAGATCCACAAGCAAACATACAAATGTGCACGGCTGCACAGAAGGCGAAAAGAAGAAGAAGAAGAAGCAAAAAAACGAATCTCATCGTTTGAATTGTAAAATGTGGCAAATGACGGGAGTTGCCCAAGAAAAACACTTCCAGCAGAGAAATTGAGCAAATATTTTGTATAATTTCGAAAGAAACCCAGCAACCCGAACACAAAAAGCATCTAATTTTATTTGGCATTCGGCACCCTTCAATTTGGGATGGTAGATGGTAGAATCATTTCCAATGACAGAGATGCCGCTGTTGTTGTTGCTGCTGCTGCTGCTGCTGCTTTTGCTACATATGTTTATTTGCTATTTTTATTCATCACAAATGATTTCGAGTATGTTACAAAATATGTATATGAACAAGGGCCAAACATTCAAAAACGAAAAATTTCGCACACAACTAAAACACATATGCGAGTGATATGCGCATACTATGCATACTATGCATACTCTAACAAGACAGACTTGAAAATATAATTTATATGAAAAGAGTAAATAAACGCTCTGGGTGAATATTTGTGAATGGGAAAAATGTTAAATTTGTTCATGGAAGGAGAAAAAATCGAATCATAAACCATAGCACACCAAACACACACAATATCCAACCGATTCCAAATCAAGAGTCTCATTCGCACAACGACAACAAGAAGAGACAAACAGAATACAGAATCAAAAAAAAAAAAAAATTGTAAAAAATCATTGGGTAAGTAAGAGCGCGTCACATTTCATCGAATTTCGTGCATCGGTGAATCTTTTGTTTGACCAGATTCTCTCGTTTCGTTTTTCCTCTTATTCTCCTCTTGTATTTTCGTCTTCCATTGTATTGAGTTTTGGTCGGCACTTGGTATGTTTTTGTTGCAGCAGCAGCAGCAGCAGCACCT
>GL501440.1:197901-232795 GCA_000149185.1 Mayetiola destructor
ATGGTAGCAACAGTTTATAGGGTCTTGTCATTCATCCGAATATGCAACACGAAAAAATATAGTGGATTTTGAATTCACATGTAATATCGGCGTTCGTGTGTACATAATTTACCCCATGAAATGAAATAATACGGCAATGTGTACAATAATCAGTGAATTTTAAAAGGGAATTATTCAATAGATGCATGACATTATTATTCGTATAGAAATATGTCGTCGCATTCATTCACATTTATACAATGCATGATGGCACTAAATTTTTACCTCATCAAACAATGAATTTTTCTTTTTTTTTGGATTTGACACGCTGTTACACATCTACATTCTGCACTACTACGGAGTATGGTATGCGTTCGGCTCAATCAGCCCAGCACTGAAGTTCGAATGCCGTTAGCCACTCGAAACTCGAAAATTATTTTGTCAAATCGACTGCTTGACGACTGAGGATCCAGGAATGATTATGATATACTTTTGTTGCAGCCATGCGTTAAACAGGTCCCAATTACCGTAGACAGATCTCGAAATTTTTGCAAAACAAGCGAAATTGTATCGAGTTCCGAATTAAAATTAGTCATGTATGCGCCAGCTTCGACATGCATTTCGTCTTTTTCGTCGCTATAAATCAAATTTGCAGTATACGATAAAGTTAAGCTTGCAGGATTTTTTTTTTTGATTGTTGGTCAAATAATCTTATTCATTTTGATTGTGTTGAGCTCGAGCCAACGATGCCATTGATAAATCGGTCCAACTTCGAAGAATGCTTTTTTTTTGTCAGTATAATGGTAGTTCTTGTGACATCCAAATTCCGAAGATATTTCGGGAAGTTTTTTTTCTTCTAAACAACAACCATTTGTATAATTTAAAATTTGAAGGATCAAATACTTTGGTGAAAGAAATAATGTCCAGGACACAAAAAGGCCAAACACAAAGTATGACAGAGGCTAATTTAATTTTTGAACATTATTCGCTTCGGTTGTCTCATTATATGGCATTTGGTTACGGTTTTCAGCACCATGACAACGTTACCAATCACATATTGGATTTATAATGCGCGCATTGCGACTGTAAAATGAACACATTCAAAATAAGAGATGCAGAGCAATGAGATCAAAAAAAAAAATAAAAAAAATTTGTTATAATTCAAAAAGAGATCTGTAACCCATGGACGTATCATCATCACCACGAAAAATTCACAATTTAGCAAGAGCAAGCAACAAACACAGACACACACAAAAGCCAAAACGCATGAAAGCACACAATGCACACGTAAAAGGTATAAATGAAGCCCTTCCATACTTCATACTTGATACAGTAAAGCGAATCTCATTTTTCGCTCATCGTTAATTAGTAGATAAACACGGAGGAATGATGTTCATTGAGTCCTCTTCTTTTTCCTCACAATTTTTTTTTTTTTTTGGGTAACATTTTCATTGTTTCCATCATTTTGTGGAAGTCCATATCGAATTTTATGTTCGGGTTTTGCTCTCAGTGAGAATGACTGAAAGTGCAGAAAATCAAAATGAAATTCAATAAATCAACGATCAAAACCGCGTTCAAACCAAAAAGAACTGAAATGGAAGTTTCATGCATTTGAAACATATTGCATGTAACAAGCGTGACGAATGCAAAATGAAATGCAGTTTTTTTTTTTTTCAAACATTTTTTTCCCGTTCAATTTCGTTATACTTTTTTTTTGTTTTTTTGTTTTGTGTCACACAAAAATCGGAGGGCTTCAAAAGACCAACAATTATGTTTCATTATTATATTGTGCGTTGCATTAGCGCAGAATTTCATTATGTATCAAATTACGATCGGAACAGTTGACAATTTGTGCGTTTCATTGATGAAATTTTCGATCCTATCATTCATTGAGTGAAAATTAATCCTGTCTTCAAAAATCAAATAACATTTGACATCGGCGTTAACAATATATATTCTTCTATTACTACTATTTAAACATTGAATTTTTTTTTATTCAGTTTTACTCATTTTGCAATAGGATTGCATATTAAAAAATTGAAAAAGCACCCTTCATTATCACACTCCCGAACACTGAAGCCTTGGTTACACTGAAAAAACTAATACAAAGCAATTGATGCCAATTTGTAATCGATGCATAGAGAAATATACAACGCTACCGATTGAATGCAAACCGATTGTGTGTGTGTTTTTTTTTCTACCCTGATCGGGCCGAACGGAATGTTAAACCACTTTGCATATCGAATTTTGAATAATGAACAACAACAACAACAATAACAACAACGGCGAAAAACGTATGAGAAAAACAATGAAGAACGAGGGAAAAAAAATAAATGTGTATATTCAGTTTAAGAGGCTTGAATCCGAGTCCCAGGATTGCAATAATGCCGCTGGATGAACCAACGAACAAGCGCTAAAGGGCAACGAGTGAAATGGATGAATGAAATATCGAATAGAACGGTTTGGTAAACATGGTTTAATAATGCGGTATGTCAATGTTGGATCGATGCAATTTCAATGTGAATGGATTTAAAATATATATATATTATATATTTGTATGTATATGTGTATGGCAGTCAATTTGCACTCAGTGCATGAAATGTGTATGTAATGAGGCGATTTCGTTTGCATATGCCCGAAACAAATCATCCCAGAAATCGAACATCAACAATGTGATGCAAAAATACAATTTTACGAAACATAAAATACAAATTATAAATTGTTGTCGAATTGAGGGTAAATATTGACGAACGTTGAGGCATTCAAGCCCATTTTTTTTAATATTGTGCATGATGTAATAGAAATTTCAATCGATTTTAGGGCCTATTTTTGCCATTCAAATGTCAATTTTATTGATTTTTATATGCAATGACAAAGAGAAGGAATTGCGATTTGTATTCAAATGAGCCAATGTGATTTTATATATTTATATGAATAATTTTTCCATGCCATTGAATGCATCTGGATCTTTTTTTTTTTTTCAGAGAAAAGAACTATTCCAAAAAGCCTACATCTGATTGAAGCCGAAAAAATTGCCCATTAAAAATGTCAACAGAAGAATGGATGCAAACGATATTCAATTTTCAATAACAATCGTGTTTGGTTGCCAGGAATGATTAAATATATGTATAACGAGTTCAATGTAAATGTTACATCATTTTTGTCTGCAACCCGAAATTCTTAATCTGAAATGGAAATTTTTATTTCTGGTTATTTGATTTGTTCCTGTTGTTATTTGAATACTTCGAACGTTGAATATTATTTTTTCGTTTTTCTTTCGCTAAAAATTCATTTAGTTTTCGCATGTGCTTGGTCAATATGAGAATTTGTAGCGGATATCCATTATTTTTGTTTGTTTTTGTTTATTTGCGCCATTGTATGCGCTTGATAGAAGAAACGTTGCCAAACGAGCCCAGCACATAATAATTCATCGATACATGAGACAAGAGAAACGAATGCAACCAGAAAAAAAATATAAAATTCCGTTGCGATCCGACAAACCTTTTTGTATTTATACGTTTGAAAGTGCGTCACGTTATCATTTTCATTACGCACACAGTGCCAACATTTAATCCGACTACAATGCATTGTGGTTTTTTGTCCGGCTCTTCATTGGCATTGATTTTCTTTCATTTTACCCCACACAGCCACGGAAATTGATAGTGGTCAGACCAACCTGACACATCCGATTTAAATTTATCGCAACAGCAACGAAATTGTCAGTTGTTATTCCAATTTTGTGTGATGCATTTCATTTGTTTGACACATTGAACGACTGAAAAAGAGCAATTTCAAATATATATTCATTTTTTTTTTTTTAATTTTCTCGAAATGAAATTCGAATATTGGACTCCACTGGACTCTGGATAATCAGCAATATATGCTGCAGCCAAGCTAGAATAATAATGTGGCATTGCAATAACCAAAAGAAATGAATTCAGTGGAAAAGCACTTAACAAAAACAAACCAGCTAATGCTAATCCTATTATGGGCGATAAATTTTCGAATTGTCTTGTTGTCTCCGGCCAGGAGAAGAAAAAATGTTCTTTCAACGGCGTAACGCTTCTGTGGATTTTAATCGATTATCGCAGCATTTGAATTCGTTTGCTGGACAAACACATCTTGTGAGCGATGAAAAAATGGTTGCAATACGGAAAAAGACACACAAAAGAAAAAAAATGAAAAGCGAATGGTTTAATTTCTTTTATTCACGTATCGGGATTAAAGGACAAAACTCACACCAACACCATTGAATGATCTTTGGATGGTTGGCTGGTATGGAATTGTCACCAATGATGGCAACTTTACTAACTGAATACAATGTATCGCTCTATATGAAATACAAAATACCAAATGTTGAATAGCCAAATGCAAAATAGATGATATTGATGTGGTTTAAAGAGTACTTTTCACACGCATTCACAATACCATGGCTTCTAACTGAATTTCACTGTATATTTGAATATTGTTTCACAATGAATCAGCATGTTAATCTGCCATGGATTTTGCCACCAACATACCGATATATGTGCGAAATTGCATTAAATTATTATTTTTTGCACCGTCCAAAAATGTGCATGGAATTTTTCCGAGTTTCATTCACAACCGGATTCGTTTGATTTATTTGGATATTGTACTATTTTTGGTGAGACAATCTCAACTGAATGGCATTCAAATATGAAAATAAAAATGAGCGTCCAGTGTCCACAGTCCACCGGTCAGAGTGACCGACATGGAAAAGATTAAGTGAAAAATTTGTTATTCTAAATTCCTAGCTAAATTCTTATTTGCTGTACGATTGCATTGTAAACTGCAAATGTATTGTCTAGACTCAAAACCGCATATCTATTTCATATCGCATTGCGTACACCACATACATAGACGAAACCAAAATGAAATTATTTGTATTGTTATGCTGTTCATGGTCGGCTATGGTTATTTTATCAATAAAAATTTTCTGTTATGCGTTTAATTGGAATCTCCGATCGAATTTTTTTTTTTTTGTCAAAATTATTTCATCTCGGTGACAGCAAAAATCAATATTTAAATAAAAACTCACATTATTGCCATTTTGATTTACTTTCATCCTTCGTCCGAATTTCCAGATTGTATTGAGAGACACACTATTTATTCATTGAAAATTGAAATTTTTTATTCAGAAAATTCCATCTTAATTATGAGTAAAACAACCAACAAACTTGCCAACCGAGAAAAAAATGACCCTGCAAATGTTGCAGCCGTTTTTATTTATTGCGAAAAAAAATCGGGGTTTTTTTCGTGCTGTCGTCTGATCGCTTTGGTGACCGTGTAAAATTGTTTTCAATCGAAGCAAATATATGGTAAACGGGGAAAAGAGAACAAACAACAGTACACTGTCAACCATCAATCGAATTCGAGCCTTTTTTATAATCCGTCACACAATGATTTTTGTTTCATGCATTATAGAGTGCTGGTATTGTTAAAGGTCTGATTAATTTGCACAATACATCTACACGATTTTTCCGTTATCGGCATTTCTTCCAATATTTTTTTCCGTCCTATTTCAGTTGTACACATTTCATTTTTTTGGTTCGCTATTGCTTTTGTTGCGAATTGAAAATTAAAAACATTGTCGCACTTTGTCGCTTACGATCAGTGGGCTAATGAAAAAAAAAAATTGGATGAATCCGTTTCAGACCAACATAAATACATAATATGTAAATGTACGTACACCGTATACACTGTACACTGGACACTGGACAATTATACCAACTGATGCTTGAAGTCAAAAGTTTCCTCTTTGGTTGACTTCATCAAAGTGACTGTTTTCCCGAGCGATAAACTATTTTGCATTTTTTCTTCATTAAAATTTTGTGATCGAATCAACAACAACAACCAGTTTGTTATTGATGCATTTCATTCATTCATTAAAAGCTTTACCAATTCCATCCTGAACCACATAATGTTCTTGAGTTTCTTTGAGTTTTTCAACTTCTTTTTCCGATTGATTCGGCCTTTTTTGATTGGTGTCCTGTCCATTACATCCTTTAATATCGATTCAAATCGATAAGCCGAATATTTCGGGTTTTCAAAACCCCTATTCTCCGATCGAATTATAATACAACGGCATACGGTACTCTAATCTGATTTGGGATCAAATTACACACAGCCATATCTTTGGTTGTTGTTTCAAAAATGGAAACATTTGCACAAAATTTTTGGCCCCAAAGCGATACAACTCAAACAAAATCCCTATTATTCCAGCCCAGCTGGCTGTATTTTTTTTTTCATTTCTCAGTATGCATCAATGCATCATGGATGTTTAATATTTTCAAGAGTAAAAACTTGAATAAATTCTGGCCAGTTTGATCGATGTGCGATGTATGGCAGACGCCATTGTGCTTTGTTTTGTTGCTATTAACTAACGCGTGTCATATATACATATACTTACTCATACATGAATCAAAACGAAGGGTGTCAAAAGAATTACAATCACGAAAGTATTTGGAAACAAGTTTTGACCGACCCATGCGTACAGAGCTGTGTGTCTATGGCAAAGACGAACTCAAACTGTCTGCAATGTAATCGAATGAATGATCTTGATAATTTTCGAGTGATTTTTGTATCTGGTTTGAATTTTTTTTTTTTTTGGGTATTTATGGGAACGTTTTGACTTTTGATGAAATTTTATATAGTTTTTGTTCAATTATCAAAATTTTAAAGGTTGCTGAATAACCTCTAGCTTCGCTCAATTAAATCCATTAATTGTTTCCAGTTTTTCATCAATTCGAATTATTTTTATTCACTTAAGTTCACCATTTGGAAATTCGAATCATTCACTCATCCGTTACCCGTCACACAAACTGTTAGCTTGTTTTAAACGATTTTCAAATTTTCGAACCAAAAAATTCAATGGACCGAGTAATTTTTGTCGTTCTCATGTTTGGGCATGAGCAATTGTCCTGTCAGAACAAGAGTCAAAAAAATCATTTATTTCGTTTATTGCAGGAAGAGCGCAAATAAAAATATTTCTGCAACTATTATCTATTATCATTAATAGAGAAAAATATTGCAAATTTTTAAACATTTTTCATTCTAAAGATAACAAACCATAAAACAATGGAACGAACGAAAGTACAGAAAATGGCAGTTGTTTTGTTAAATATGTTTCCGATACCTGTACACTGTACATATGAGTAATGAGCATAGCACGAGGAAAGTAGTAAACTCATTACCAATTGTCAAATGAAAAATAGCTACGAACCTGAACCATGACCAATGATTCCAAATGTCCTGTCATTTGTCGAAGAGAAAATGTTCCAAAAAAATAAAATTTCATTTTGTTTTGTTTCTTTTCAATTTATTTTCATTCAAAAAATTTTATTTTCATGAATTTGTCAATTTGTTCCACATTTGAGAAATAAAAAATATAATTTTATCCATAAATTTATAATTTACTACAATCTAGATAACAATTTAAAATCAGTTTTTTTTTTCTTTACACTTAAACTTCAAAATTTATATTCACATTTATCTACATCAATGGAGTGGCTGAAAGTAATGTTTCCCGGAACGCACACAGCCATTGCCGCAGCGACCAGCGAACAATGGACGAAAAAAAAATTAAATCGATTCGAATTGCTAATTGAATGCACCGGCATTCACACGAAATGGCTAACATTAATTGCAC
Organism: Mayetiola destructor; assembly: GCA_000149185.1. NCBI lineage: Eukaryota > Metazoa > Arthropoda > Insecta > Diptera > Cecidomyiidae > Mayetiola > Mayetiola destructor. Next base: position 205,550 of record GL501440.1, read on the forward strand.
GGAATTTTTCATTGAATGTAAAATTCATTCATTAATTATGCCTGCACAATTGTCTTCTTGTCTGTGTGCGAAAATGTTGAATGATTTAATTGATTGGTGTTACTTTATTAATATGGTCGCCAAACGGCCTTTTGTGAATTAATCGGTGATTTAATTTTGGTTTCAGGTGATCGTGGTCCGATTGGTGCTTTTTCGTGGGCTGGTTTTAATGCTGAGGGTGCCTTTAATTCGCATCGTGCTCTCAAAATTGGACTATTTTCGCGATCGGTAACAGTTGAATCGGCAACGCCAACAATCGATTGAGCAATTGGATTCGGTCGAAGAATTGGAACAAAAGCAGATTTCACAACATCAATTTGCTCGTCATCGGATTCATCGGATTCGATCGAAGTGTTCAATTTGATCGATGTATTTCGATCACTGTGCGCTGATGATGGTCGACTAGATGATGATGGCCGCGATGATGTTGGTGATAATCTTGACGAACTCAAATGTTCAGACGTTTGTCCTTCAATTGACACATTCAAATTGTGTGGCATCGAATAAATGGGTCTACCATTCATCGGAACTCCTCGCAAATTTGGTAGGTCATATGGTAAGAATGGATTTTTGTACAACAAATCTGAATGTGAAAGCGAATGGAAGGCTGGTTGTATGTATGGGCCATTTGATGATCGTGAAACTGCTTGTGGCGGAATGACTGTCGCAGAAGTATGTGTTGATAAAATTGTTGGTTGACCGGGGGCAGGAATACTTTGCATAGGATTGAATTCATTTGGCATTGGTGGGAGAGTTGATGCGGGCATTGTTCCTGCCATTGGTGGCGAAACTATTAAAAAAAACAATAAAGAAAAATTTTCGTTAATTTATTGAAGGCGATTTTTTTTTTCTCTCTCGTTTTGAGAAAGTCTAATGTAGGATGTGCATTTTATCATTCAACAGTAATTTGCATTGAATTGATTGAATTATTTGTTGCATTTTGAACTGTGAGTGAGTTTCAATTCTGAAATAATTTTCGGAATATCAAATGGAATAAAACATGTGTTTGTTCCCTTTAAGGGTTTTGTACACTTGGATTACAGTGTGATTCAATTATTCCGCAGTAAAAATCCGTTTGGAAGCTACCGAAAGAAATGGAGGCGTTTTTTCTTTTTTTTTGGTCGTAGGGAGATATTGTGATAATACAATTTCTTGGTTAAATTGAAATCATCATCTTTTCAATACTTCCCCCACTTTAATCTTATCGCATCTTGAGTATCTTGAGCATTGTGCAACAAATGTTACAATGAGGGTGAATCATATTCGAAATTCGAATACGAACACGTAATGGAAAATAAATGAAAAAACAGTTGTTGCTGGCAAGCAGTAATTCGCATTTTAAATGAGCTTTAGCCCCTGCTGAATCGATATCACACACAGAAAACATTCGGAAAAATCAAAAACATATCGATGTATTTACCTTTTGGGAACTGTGGATTATGTGGTTGCTGTCGGAAGCAGTCTGGAAAAACATAGTTCATATACGCCATGTCGAGCCAGCCTGGGTTCAACATAAATGGATGTAAATTTGGATGTCCATATCCAAAACCTGAAAATAAAAGCATATTTTGTTAATAATCGACTACAAACATAAATACGACAAACAAGAGATGAAGAAGAAGAAAAACAGTAAAAAAAGACTAAAATCGATGTGGCGTCATTTTTCCCGATTCATAAACAAATAAAATAAACTCAGTTTCCATCTGGTATTAAAATTTCATTATTGATATTGTTTTGATAGTTGATGATGTTTTGGTTTCAAATGTTGGCTGGCTATCGAATGAACAAACGAACGGAAAATGTACGTATAAACAGCTCCACATTAATTAAATCAATTGAAAAATCCAAAATTCAAACAGAAAATGAAAAAAAAAACACAACAAATAAACATGAAGCAAATGAACGACAGAGCCGCAATTGAATTGGTTACTTGGCGCCATTAAAACAACGAGCCAGTTAAGACATTATTAAATGGTCGAGGAAATGTAAACATTGAGAGAGAGAGAAAAAAAAAATGTTCATTTTGGTAGCTAAAGCATTTGTAAATGGGATTTTTGATTTAATGAATTTATAAACAATATAAAATTGTCGAGAAAAAATGTGTGCAAAAATGCAGTCAGAAGCCAATAAAAATGCCAAGAAAAATATTATAAAAACGCGATTAATGAAACGTGAGCACACACACACACACACAAAATTAGAGCCAAAAAATCATCGAAATAATAATAAAAATAAAGTAAAAACTTACTCTGCTTACTTCTTGGTTCACGTGGTCCATCCACTGTGACTTTGATGGCTTTATTATAAGTTGCAATTTGATCGGGTATCGGTGACATTGGAATACTTGATGCACGAACTGTAATCATAACTGAAAATGATTTACCGCGTCCACTGCGTCCAACAAAGCGTAAATCATTAAATTTGGCCACACCATTTTTAATCAGTGCCGAATTATTTCGTAATTCTGGATTGAAATTTTCATCGTTGCCGGCTGAAATCACAACTTCGGTACCATCGGGAATTTCATAATCCAAAATAACTACTTGAAATGGATCCGGTAAACTTTTATTGCTACGCCAATGGGTTGGCAATGATGTACATAAAACCATTGGCGATCCAGTTTGCACTAGTTTTGTGTTGTGAGCTTGGGATAAAACATCCAATAAATTCGGAAACAGATCGTTTAACATGTTCGATTCAGTTTTTTGAGGAGACGACGAACTATTCTCAGTTTTAGCTGGTGAGTTTTGCGAATCCAAATGCATTTTTAGTTTTTTAGTTCTTTTATTCCTTTTTTTTTTTTGTTATTCTTTTAATTTCACTGAAAATTATTTTTTTTAATTTCACTATTTGAAAAAAAAATATTCAATTCCACAGAAAATTATAGCCGTAGATTCGTTCAATGAAAATATTTTCAGCTATTTTCTTCTAACGTGTTCTCATTACAAGATCTCAGATCGAACTGAGTTGTGAAGTTGAAATGACTTCCAATATCTATAGCCAAAAGTTTTCCTCACTTCTCAGGTCTTGCTCGAATTGAACAATACAAAAATATTCTACTGTCGCACACATACAATGTAAATGAAAACACAAACGCATACCACATCGCATTTATGAAGTCACAAGGCAATAGCATTAAGCACTGGAAGCAAAGGAACAGCAACAATGAATGGAAACAGGGAGAAAGAGAAAGCGAAAAACCAAATACGGCACACAGAAAAAGAAAGAAAAAAACTGAAAAAAAATTGTTCATCCATACATTTTCGAATTTTTATTTGGTTAACATATACACAGTGCACATTGCACACAGTACACACAGTTTTCCGGCTCACTGGATTTTTTTCCCAAGCTTTCCAATTCGCACACAAATATATTCTGCAATTGTTACAGAATATTCTCCAAATTTTTTTTCTTTCCTTCTATTTTATTTCATTTTCCATTCTTTCTTTTGGTTACATAGATACGCAACGATTTTTAAACAACGAACACAGACTCACACTGACACACACACACACACACACACAACAAACATAGTCACAACCACACCACCGAACTCGGGGCAGAGGGAAAAATAGCCGTAGAAAAATTTCAAAAACTCCCTTCGTATGTAACAAAAATCATTGAGTTTGTATTGGTTTATATGTAGGGCCGTTGGTTTGTGTGTTGGTTTGGTATGTTTATTTCGTAGGGATGCGGTGAGCACGAACCCTCTATTTTGTGTGTTTTTCTACGTTATTTTTTCATTTAAAAATGCTCGTTACGTACAACCGTCTCTTGCGCACATAATAGTTTTCAATTGCATGCAATACGATGGGCGGGAAAAGGATAGCAAACCACAGCGCGTGGAAATATAAAAACCGAATCATAAAATGGGAAAAATTGTAAAAAGAACGATGAGCCGAACAATAAATGAATGAAAAACAAAAATGAAAGAAAAAAAAAAATTAACAAAAATTATATGATCCATGTTGTGTGAATGTATTTATTGATGGCTCGAATTCATGGATACAAACAAACAGACAACGGCAACAGCAACGGCATCAAATTCACTACTACATCGAATATTATTAAAACACACGCCTCTCTCACTTTGCACCGCACTTCATTCATATTGTAGCATTTATTCAATTTCAATTCAGCGCGTGATGAGCGAAAAATTCAAATTAAAAAATATTGATTCGATAATAAAAACGATATGTGACATTGCACATTCGAACCGAGATATACTGCACTTTCGTCCGTTTCCATTATGAAAAAAAAAAACAAAAACAAAACCCAAAAAACAGCACTGATTTTTAAATGACTATTTCTGATTTTTAAATTCCGATCCGAACACAATCGTTGTTGAGCGCAAAATTTAATGACAATTTCACATGGGAAATGGAAATCATTTCCCTGTATACATGCCGGAGCTCAATTGAAGAATCATCTGGGCAATTTATTTATAATTAAGCATTGAAAGAGATCTCATTTTGAATCCTGCTTTCATCATAAATACCTTTTGATGGTGTTTTCGCGACGCAATGAAGTCCTTCGAAATGCCACCGAACGCAAGTATTTAAAAATTGTCTAAATTATATTACGTCTATGGGAAAAATCTTTGGCCTCAAGATTGAATTTATCTTGTTGTTAAATTTCAATGAACCTAAACTTTACCATTACGTTGCATTTTTACATTTCGAAGATTTGTCATTTGTCAATAATCTACGGTCCATAAACTTGATAGTCCACTAACTCTTAATTATAATTTCGTTTCGGAAAATTTTCGGGGAAATTTTAAAATTTTTATTTAAAATTTAAATATAGAAAATTCCAAATTTTTTTTTGGAAGAAAACAGAATGTAGTCGTGCATCTGTGGTGCATAACAAATTAACCGAATTCACACAGAAAAAGTTTGCATTTCACATAATCACGGCGCGTGTGACTCGTTATGGACTAGTCTTGGCTAGCATCTGATCAATATCAATGTAATATGTATGTTGACTAAGAAAAAAAAGGCGTGTGTGAAACAAGAGATCATAATTCAATTTTCAATCTTTTCACCTCGAAATATTTCTATTCTTGAAAAAGAATAAATTTATGGATTCGTAAAGTTAATAGCGCGTAACTCAACAATTTCATATGGAGCACGACGCGCACATTGATCAAGGCTATACTTCGCTTTTGTTGTGCTCATGACTCTGCTGTGCGGTGTTCAGTGTTCAGTGTTCAGTAGCACCGTTTATTCGTACACACATTCTATTAATATACAGTTTTGTTCGAATAGCGGATTTGCATTTGAAGGAGCAAAAAAGATTATCGAATGAACCGTATGCGTCGTGTCTATAAAATTCTCTATAAAATTCCGTATTCCATACCTAACGATTACGTTGGGCCACACCGAACACCAAAACTATGTGTGTATAGACAAAACTGTGGCAAATAGAATGCAATATAAAATTGGTAAGAGAGACATAGACATGAATTTCCCGCCCACAATATTGTGGCACATTTCATGCCACAGCAATATACCGCACATTTTACCCTCAAGACGACCAAACAATCTGTTTTCTGGAGAGAGAGACAGAGAGAGAGACAGAGCGAAAAAAAACTACATGAAATGATTGAGACTGTGCTATACGTGTTTTATACACACATATATAGTATATTGAATAGAGACCGAGTTTGGATGGTTGGTAAGCGAATATGCTTCTATGTTTCCACATTCCAATTTCTTTTGATTCAGTTGAATCGTAGCTATTGGATACATGGGATGTTCTTATTGAAAATTCGCTTGGTCTTCGCATGCTTACATTTGTCGTAATTTTATTTGTCGAAAAACTGCGTTGGTTCGCAGTAATATTTCGGACAAACATTTCGTACAATTTTCTTCTTCGGGCATCGGACATATTTTCAGGAATATAATTACCATACGAATGCTTATGACATGTAATAATTGCGCCTGTAATAAAGTAGAAGGTGAATTTAAATACATCCGACTTTATATTGGCGGCGCCGTCTCGCATGCAAATCTAATTGTGAATTATTCCAGCCTGTTGTGTTGCTCTTGTTTTTTTAATGATTTCCAAACTAAATAAAAAATCGATTAAAATTCAATGACTGTTTAACAATTCCTAAAAAGCTGTCGCCAATTATGATAATAATAATAATAAACGAAGCTAACAAGACTTTTTACGTACGACTGACTTGAGTATGTTTTTCGGTTTCCGTTTATGATGATGCCTGGTCAATTCTCATGAATATCTTTGTGCCTGCGATAATCGAAAACCACGAGACATGAGACAATGACAGCGAAAGAAAAAAACCAAGAAACTGCCCTTTTCACATAGAGAAATATTTTTAATTTCATGGAAAAAAGTACTTCTTACCATTTGAGTCGTTTAGTTCACACCTTCACACTATCACAACTATAGTATATTCTTTGCAAGAGAATGGACTTTATTTTTCGTCCTAAAATGAAATTGTTGATGCCTTGTCCTTCGACTGTGGCCGATAACATATTGAAATGGTTCAGTCGCATTTCGTCAAAAGCAAAGAAAACAATTGTTTCGGCATTGTTCAAACGTCGAATTCCTAGAACAGGCACAAAGAATAATGCACTTCAATTACCGCAAACATTTTCGGAATTGTTTTCCTTTTTTTCTCGTGTTTCTTTTCGTCGCCATTTTTGTTAAAAATGTTTGTCGCATGTTAAGCATGTGTTCGAATGCTCGCTTGTGACTGACGTGATTTTTTTTTCTACTTCAAATGAAACATTTACTAAAATGAAATCTCAGCTTTGTCAACCACCGATGCAAATACATAAGGGAAACTAACACGGTTTACATTTTCCTGTCATTAATTGTGGCCGTTAGCGAAATGAGCGTGTTCAAATGAGAGATGAATGTTTAAATATAATCAAAAATTAATTTATGCAAACATTCGTAAATGGAGTGTGACTGTTAAGAAAGGTCCAATCAGGTAGGGATGATCCCTAACGATAAAATTCATTATTCGTCAATCGAATGGTAAGTATAACTGATTCAAAGCGTCATTGTCAAATAATTTAATCCTTCAAATTTTGAAATCGTGTGAAATGCATACGCTTTTCCTGAACAAATATGCTGCAGTATGTATGCTGTATCAACAGATTTTTTGTTTTTCATCCAACTCCTTCATTCGTGTTAGGTCATCAGAATTATTATTATTATTATTGAAAACTTCCCATAAAACGAATATTTCATTTTTATTTCCTCATTTCATTGTGAACTGGTTCATTTGACGGCTCGTGTTGAAATAAATTTTTTTTGTAATCTGTCGTGTCACACGTGGCTATAATGATAAAACCTCCGATACATATATTCACATGTACATGAGCCTTTTGGTGTGCGCCTTTCAATATATGTAGCTCGAGCAGCCGATCGATGCATTTTGCCGTTTTAAAGCATATATACGGTGTCGGGCGTGACGTCATTAACATTTATTAAAAATATTGTTGTTGTTCCAATGCCATCGCGTGTTCTATACACACATTTATATGTGCGATATGCGACATAAAATTGTTGAAAGCGTTCACAGATTCCGTACGATTTTTCGGTTTAACACATTCAGGACCTCATCCGATTCGAATCGTTTAAAAGAGTTTCGGAAATCACAGGGCAAACTCTTCGGAAACAAGGAAACGCGGAAAAATCGTAAATTTGTATCAAAGACTCGACAAACGATAACGAATAATATGGCAAAAGACTCTTCAACCAAAAATCATTTAAAAGTTTCAGTTTCAATAACCCTATAATAATCGACGCTCGGGGGACATAAAGTGGAAAATAGAAAAACGTTTCTCAAAATAATATGTTGAAAACGTGCCGTTTCATCGATTCGTTGAAAAGTCAAAGTAATTTTTTGACATTCGGCATTCGGTTTATAAATGGATCGTTATTTAATGTGTTTCCATGTATGATAACTATATGTATAGGAAATACGTTTTGTGCGTTTGGTCTCACCATTTTACCATCCCATGCTGTGGCTGTTGGCACTCAAAAGAATCATTATTCACTTTCACACAAACTTGATTTTATGATTTAGCCCAAAACTTATTTCCACCGAATTCATTTTTGTCGGCGGGTATGATTTTCGGCATTATCCATGCACAACAATCGCCAGATTAGCAAAAACTTTTTCACCGTTAAAAATTCGAAAAATAACGAACGAATAATAATAATTGATTAATTATTTAAAAACATTCAAAAATCTATTAATGAACATATCGGAGGCAATTAAATGAAAAAAATTTCAAAAAAAAGACCTGAATTGTAAAATGTCACTGTGACATCAACTCGAAAACGAAATTAAAATATATTAATTTTTCACCAGCACTAATTGCATGATGGCCGACATAGCGCTGATTTTATTCGAAATCCTACATTCAATTCGATTCTATTCATTCGAAAGCTAATCAGTGAAAACAAATTGATGACATCAGGAATCACAATTGACGAACAAATTTTTTATCACGTCCTTTTTTTTATCTTTTCGAATTTCCAATTTTTTTTTTTGTCTGGTTCGACCGTAAATCGTGACAGAAAATGGATACGGGACTATACAGAACATTGTTTATTCAATATACGGATAGCATGACCATAAACATGAAATGAAGCCGACAATATGAAACAACGACCGGTAATCAAATGCCAATAAGTGGGCCATTAGCCAACAGCCAACAATCAACACACACACAGAAAAAAAAGAAAACGAAATCTATACATTTGTCAAGCATCAAGTATGTAGTACCAAATAAGTAGCTTTTGATGCACTCCATTTCCAATCATTTGAATCGGAGTGTTATAATATAATACGGTTGCAATCGAACAAAAGGACCAAAATTACCATAATATAAGGATACTTTACCGCTTTACCGTTGTAAACGCTGAATGCTTTGAAAGGAAAATCGTATTTGGTTCGACATTCGACATATCGCACCGTGAATTTTTTCTTCAGACAATAATAACAAGAAGTCATGATATACAAAGCACAAAGTGATTCCCTCCAGTTCATATTAGAATCAACAGTTGATAATAATGTTTGTGAGTGTATTACGGCTTTTTTTTTGCCTGTTTTTTTTTTTTTTTGTTGAAAAGCAACATCTTTAAGTATCGTTTATTCGAGTGCGTACGTTGATTGAATACCGTATAAGTTGGTCTTCACTTCAAATGGGATGGAAAAATGCATGTTATCGGCGAAGTGAAGCGGAGCAAAAAAACAGAGAGTATGTGATGATACAGGGAAAGAATAATATAAGCAGAAGCAAGGCAACGACAACAATGTACACACAAGTTAAGACGTTTAAGAAGATTTATGTGAATTTACGTTCGGTTTTCTTCTTCTTCTTCTTCTTCATATTTTTTGCTCTTCTCTGTTCGTTCGTTTTCTTTTGTTTTCTGGGTCGTATCACCGTTCGAATTTTCATCTCTATTAGATGTTTTACCATCGGAATAGATTCGCTGCACAACATGGGAAACCGAGAAAAAAACAAACAAATAAAATCGACAACAAAAAATATATATAAATCGGAATGTCGAAAGACAAAACGAAAAACAAAAAAACAAAAACAAAATGTAGAACAGCACACCGACAACTGACACTACAAAGGAATATGGATACGTTCGTATTTCCCATTCAAAGACAATGATACAAAATTGAAGAACAACAACCAGAGTAATGTATCAAGGTATATCGAGTCAAGGCATCAGAAAAAAAATCTTGTTGAAAAGCAAAAAAAAAAAGAAAAAATTATACGCTTCATTCGAATAACAAACGAAATTACGACTTAACAATGGAATGACAACTTTATCTTTTCAACGTGAGAAGGATGAATGGAAGATAAATATCGGAAATTTTTTTTGGCTTCAATATTTTAGCAAGCAAAAAATAGGCAATAAGCATCTAATCAAGGAACATTTAAACTTAAACATAAAATAATGATGCAAACTGAAGATGTTTTTCTTGGTTTTTTTTTTCTTGTGATGTGGATTAATGTGTTCAATTTGAAATGTAATTTTCGGTAAATTGCTGTGTTAGACAGAGATTGAAACTGCCTTTTCGCAAATTAATAGGTATGTTTTTAATAGTTGGTCCTGGGTGCATTTATTGACTACATTTCGAAAACTTTGAGATTTGATTAAAAGAAAAAAAGAACTGTTCAATATATACAAAATTTTATTATATGTAAAATCCATTGTAAAATGTTTTTCAACGTTTTTTATGCGACCAAGTCGAACAACTTCAATGAAAGTGATTACTACATTTTCTTCCAATCGACGTTGTCTATGCGAATTATACGGTCAACGAAATGTGGCCTGTTCACTTCATCTCCGCGTATCTTTTCTTCTTGGCAATGTTTACAATCCACTTTGCAATTGTTGCATCAACTGCAGGAACAGGTGCGGATTTTCTAATTTTGGGGCATCCCAGTTAATTTTTATTATTTCGCATATCCAATTTCGAAAAGTTTCATCTTTAGCGGAAATAATTCATACGAATATTCCATAAATAATAAGGAAATGTTTTTATAATTGACACGCGCTTTTTTTTTATATGCGACGAAATGTTTTTATACATGAATGTCATTCCAATTGTAGCGAGGTCACAATTTACATACACACAAAAGTTCCCGTTCAATTTTTATCATACGTTTTTCGGTCTATAATGAGTAAATATTGAGAGCTACTTGCGCAGGTATGATTAATTGAAGTAGCTCATGTGCCGCTTATTATTTATTTGAAATTTATTCACACATGAACTATTTAAGAATTCAAATTTTAATAATATTGTTCGAACGCTTTTCGTATAAGACGATGAATATTCAAATTTTTGTATATTCTTTTTCCTATAAATTACCCAGAAACAAAAGTTCAAAGCAATATTAGTCAGTTTGGCAGTATGCAGAAGCTAACAATTTTAGGTGAGTTCCGAAAAAAAAAAATGAAATAAATATAATCGATTGATATGTTTTTTTGTTTTTGTTTGACCAGTATTTTTAGCCTTAGGGTTGGCTGTTTGTGGTGAAAAACTACGTGATCTTTTCGCAAAAGAGGATGCAGGACGTCTTACGTATCCGAGCTTCCCTAGAAGGACTTCATCAGCGGGAAATATACTTAAACGCCCGAATCAAATCTCAGGAAAGGACCGATTTTCGTCATCTTCACGCGACTTATATGGATTCGAACGATGTAATAGATGTTTCAACGATGACAAGAAGATATCAAAATCGAACAGATTTTCGCAATCTTCAAGTGACTTATCTGGGGCCAAACGATCTGCAAGTTTTATTTTCAACCGTGACAAAATGATATCAGATTCGCAAAAATTTACCATTGATCCATCAGCGGGTTCGCATAAGAACTGTAAAGAAGATTGTCAACATTGTAAAGATAATATCATACGTGATGATGAATTTACTAAGTCAACTGTTGTTGATAGCAAACTAACGAAAATCAAAAGTATTCCTTGGGACGAGTTTGAATCATCGCATAAACCTGTTAAAGTTGTGCGATTCGAAGAGTCGAAATGAGGTACATAAATGTGACATTCCACTTGGATTGCAATATAATCAATGAATGTTTAACCAAAAAAAATTTACACAATAAAAATATTATTTGAAAAACTATAATTTCAAATGAGTAATACGAATTCACAATAAAATTAAGATTCCATCTGTGACAGTGATACGTGCACAAAAAAAAACAAAACACAAAAACAGCATATTCTGCAAAGAAAGTAAAGAGTTTAATTCTCTCTTTCTTCGGATTGTTTTCATCAATCAAACATGTTTCATTCCAAAAAAAAAAAAAAAAGATTCGACAAAATTTTCCGCATTGTCAATGGAATGACATTTTTGTTTGTTTTGTCTCCAAAAGCAAATAAAAGAAAAACCAAATCAACAAATCCATTGTAGTGCAAAGCCAAAACATCTCAAGAATGTTGTTGCATACGTACGTAGGCATTGTTATTTTTTCAATTGGATGAGCAACGATGACATTAAATTGGTAAATCGGTTTAAGCGACTTACCAGCGGTTAGACAATGCAAAATGTTAAGCGCAACACACAATGCAACAAATAATAACACAAAAACTAGAACATCATCAACAAAACAAAAACCAAACTCAGAAATCAATTCTCTTGAAGATGAATTCGTGATTGGTGAACTGGTTGTCGAAAGGAATGAACAAAAAAAAAAATGAATTGGGGTTTAAATCGTTTGTTGACAATAAAAATGCATCATCAAAATCTTGATGCAACAATCGCTTCAAAAAAAAAAACAAAATCTTTCTTTTCGCAAAACATTTTCCCATGGCGTTTGACGATGAAAAATGATTTGAGTTGAGATTAAAGAGAAATGAATCTGGATAAAAAAAAATTGAAACAGCTACCGTTATATAACGTGTTTTACTTGTTTCATCATCTATCGTCATTATTATTGGCTAACAGCTGACATCATTTGAATGGAATCACACGACCCCATTTCAATTCATTCAATTTGAAAGAGGTCTTTCGATGTGGAAAATGTAAAATGTAAAATGTAAAAAGTGCATTTAATTGAAATAATTTTTTTTTTTTTGCATAAACGAACTCACGAGCCCACATTGAATGCATCACATAATTGCATTGGGCGCAATTTATCGCTAATCAAACAAATAAAATGACAAACGAGTGTTTGATGTTCAGAAAAGCGTTTAGTTTTCACGTGTGTATTGTGTTTTATTGTTTTTTTTTTTTATTTTCCTCTCAATTCTGAAAACATAAATTGTATTCGATCGATTGAATCGTTTTGCTTCGACCAAATGTAATAAAAGCAGTTTTTTTTCTCTCGTTGGAATCGTTTGACCGCACATCATTCATTTGAAAATCCGTTGATATTTTACCAACTAATTTAACCATTTAATTTTGCTCTTTCGAACAATGGGTTCATTGTGCGAAAGTATTTGCAAATCAATTATTCATTTATTCATTCATTCAGTTCAGTTCAGGGCGCGTCACTTAATTATCATCACAAAATATGCCATGCGATGGGCGCAAAAATTATAAATGTAACGCTTATTAAACTCCATACACGCAGTGTGAAACAATCTAAATATTTAATTTTTTTTTTTGAATCGTTCGATTCATTGATCTCATCCGCATAAAATTCAAACACCGACACTCATTTTCAATTCGTGCTTTGATTTCCAAGATTGCACAGGCTCAAATTCAACCATACCTGTTTTAGCGGTAAAAAATCGTTGCTTTAAAGCAAATAAATAAACAAAACCAAAAAAAAAAAAAAACTGCACAGCAAATGTAAACAGCTCAATTTCAAGGAAATGTTGTGTCAATTCGGTTAAAAAATACGCTGATACGTCTCGTATTTGGGGTTTGTTTACTTGTTTACATTTGGTTTATTTGACGAAAAGGAAGATCGAGAGAGAGTGAGAGAGGAAAAGAGAGCAATTTAGGCACCGAAAAACACCGACACTGCAAATACCCAACCAGAGCTCAAACGTATTTCATTTTGTTATCGATTTTATTATTTTCTATTCATTTCTATTTCTATCATTCGGCTGCAAAAAGGGATTCGTTTTATAGAATTCCCATTGAAGAAGTTCCAGTTAAAATCAGTAGACATTTGTGTAAATATTATTTGTTATTTTGACATGGATTTCTGACTGAAGAGTCATGTTTGGCAAACAGCAAACAAATACATAATAATAATAAATGTGCAATTGTCGATTGATGATCATTTCTAGATTTTTATCTGTCTACTTTTATCTTGGCTGTGAGAAAAAGTAGCATATTTGCTATGAAAATCTGTTTGAAATGGGATTCTCTTTTACTTTAAGCCGAAATTTTAGGATATTTGATCTACTGTCCACGATTTGTCGGAATGTTGCGGCTTAAACAAAAGATTTGCGGTAATATTGACTCATTTTGCCATTCTTCCATTTCTGAGAAGCTATTTCATTCGAAATGTTTGCATTAAATCATCATGTATTTGATGTGTTGCGAGATTTGCCGGACTTTTAGTTCAGGCAAAGGCGAATTTCATTCTTTTTTGGCATATAATTGCAGGACAATAGACAATTTGCACTTACTGCAATTTGAATGCAGGCAATTGGAAAATAACTATGAAAATGTACATTTGACTACTAGAAAATCGTGTCGAAAATTTAATTTTAACTCGATCGAGTTCAATGCATTTCATGCCACATTTATATATATTTATATTCTTCCTTCATCGTTCATCCATCGAACAGCTGCTGCATGTCTATTTTCAGCACTTGACAATCACTTTGTTTTAAGCGCGTTGTTTGACATGACTGATGGGCGATGTACGATGTGCATTGTAAATTATTTCGAATGAACCAAATGAACAACAATTAACTGCTTAAGTTTATGTTCGAAATTTTGTTAAAATGCATCTAAATTTATACGGAAATGGAGCACAAACCGATCAACCTTGTACAAATTTTATGCATTTATCGAAGAAATCCAACATTGACGACTAAATGAATACATTTTATAAATGTTGTGCGCGCATCACTTCTCTTCATATTTGAATGCATTTTATGTGAAAAAGGGTTCTTTTGCTGGATGTCATGAACAACAAATATTCGATTCAGTTAACCGTAACTTGGTTCCAAAAGCATTTAAAAGTGAAACGAAAAAAACGCGGAGCCACCAACCTCAAAAATAATTAAAATTTACCAATATATAATCTATCTTGGATGTGATAACGGTCATCCTGTTTGGAATAGTCCCAACTGACTCTCACACATCGACCAAAAACTAAAATAAAAATATTCATTACAAAACGAAAACGAAATCGAATTACTAAATATTAGTGTGTTTTTTTCTTCTTCTCCTCTACCAATTTATTGATACTTTAATAACTAGCGTGACCACTGGCGCAATGTCCAACTCTCATGTCTAATCGATTTCCATTTCGATTTAACTGACGATGTTGGTTCTGTTGTCTTCATTCCAGCGTTTATTATTTATAGCGTTTATCGAATTTTGCTTTGTGGCCGCACAGTCAAAGGAGAGAACATTCAGTTTCTGTTCATTCAAATCCAAAAAAAAATAAATAATAATGGTTCGAAGGGCCGAAGCATAAAAACCCATTCAAAAATATTAAATTGTTCCGGTTTCATAGGTTTCACTATTGGATGGAACAACAAAATTGAAAATTTATGCACTTTTACTCATCAATTTTGTTACGTTGTATTTTTTATTGCTTTATTAGTTGTAATTTTTATTTTATGATATGTCAGACCGCTCTGTCTATATCGAGGCATCCGACAAATTTTTTTCGAAAAAAGTTGTGTAATTTTTGAAAGAAGAAAAAAAATTGGAATGTGTTTTGACTGGCCCAAATGGTGGTTGCGCTTCTTTCATTTTCGAATAAAAAACGATCGAATCGAATCGAATCGTTCGATGAAAGTTCAATCGAGCATAAAATTCAGCGGTCAATAGTCAATCAATTGATCGATCACACACGTTGTTTAACTTGTTTTTAATTCCATATTCAATAATAATAAATTATTGTTTTAGTGCTTTTCCTTCTGTTATCGACACATTACAACCTGTAAAACCTGTGTAGATGAATGGCATTTATCATCGATTCCAAATTGTCCTACGTTAATTTCATTGGAATGATGATAAAGGGTTTTTCATTTTTTTTTTTTATTAGATATTTTCACACGCCACTTGAACCTACATGGGATTCATTTTATGCGATGTGATGTTGAATGGTGGTCCATCTGTGACGATAATATCATCTTGTTTTCTTTTTCGAATGAATTATCCAACGAAAATCATCACTTGGCCACACCAGATGCACTCAATGCTTAAAGAATTCCATTCAAACATTCAAACTTTCAAACTCATGATGAATTTCCGTTTTATTCAATTTTTTTACATTTTGTTAACAATGCCAAATATAACCATTTTTTGACATTGATGTTTTATATTTGATTTGCAAAAATGGAAAACATACAAAACAATTTTGGCCACACACTCGGGAATATGCACAAATAATAATTTAGCAGTTTTTTTTTGTCGATCTTCTATAAGTATTATTATATATTGGCATGATATCAATTCACAAGTGGATAGAGGAAAAAAAACAACTGAATCATTGTTTAAATCGTTTTTGGCTAAAAACCAATTTTCATTTTTTTATTCTTCGGAAAAAGAGTTTCAGATTGAATCTCTCGAGCTCATAAGGAAATTGAAATTGATTGTGATAAATGACCTCCGATGATTCTATTCAACGAGTTTCATTTTCAATATCATTTTCGTTTTTGTTTTGTGTTTTGTGCTTTATATTGTGCATGCAGCAGTGTGCACTGTCATTGCACATCCTTTCGCACAACATTGAAAATTTTTGGAATCATTTCAAATGATAAAAATATTGATAATCGAACCGTGAATTTTTCGATTTTTTTTTTTAGCATTGAATCATTTATGATTCAAACACCACATGTTGTGCACTCAATTGTTAATACTCAATACGCCGCTATTCATGGCTCAAATCAATATCAAAACAAAAACGAAAAACTTTCATTTTTGGTTTTAACAATTGATTCATTCCCAGTTTTATATCATTTTTCATTCGCTAATGACTTTATGCAATATTTATGACAATCCATTGAATGATGAGCTCAAAACAAAACAAAAAAATCATAAAATCATTTTTCTTGTAATCTCAATTTGAATCAAAATAAAAGTTTGAATAATTCAAAATATTCATCCGAATGTCGAATAGATTGAATGTTCGCTGCTTGTGCAAATGCAAACTGAAAATAAATGTGTCAATTTCATACTAATTGATGAAATGGGAATGCCTCCGAATCCAAAAACCGGCATTGGTATAAACAAAACGAAATAAAAGTAATCATTTATCCGCATCTAATTGTTGCCAAATTCCAAAGTGTCGTGCAAGGCTTTTGTTCAGCACATCAATTCAATGTCTCTCTCTCTCTCTCTTTCTCTTTCTGTCATTCAATTCGAAATGTGTCAACAGCAAAATTCGAACAATGCCTTCTGTTCATATCGGGAGAAAGAGAGAGAGAAAGAGGAAAAATAGCAATAGAACAATGAAAGTCAATCACTGAGTTTTGATGCATTTAAACATTGAAATATATGAAACGGTTTTAACAAGAAACTCAAGAGATTCGATCGATCGCTAAACTCGTAATAATACAAATGTTACGGGGTGCGTTGCATTATTTCAACAACAAAAAATAAAAGTGAAATAAAAAAAAAAAACACAGAATGCAATCGTTTGTGTCACACAGGCACAAATGTATGTCGAAAGATGACTTTATATTTATTTATTTTTTCTTCATATCCCGACTTGGAACAAAACATTTGGAATGTCCTGCTGCGTACGAATACCAACAAAATCTATAAGTCATTGGGTTTCTCTTTGCATTGGGTTCACTCTCAAATTTCCCATCTCATTTTGTTGGTTCTTCCATTTGCCGAAATTCATTGTTATTGATTCGAAATGAAAGCGAAATTATGAAAAATAATTTTTCACTTGAAATGGTATTCTGGGGCCCCCGGATTTCTACTGTTTCTTCCACTGTTTGATTCATTTGAAATTGCTTGTTGTTACTGCGAACGATATGAAATTAAAAAATAAAAAAAAAACCAAGAAAGAAAAGAAGAAATATTGAGAAGGAGCCGAATGCCCAAACAATAGCAAATTTGTGAATTGAATTGAATGTTCGATTTCTTTCGGTGATGATGTTGTTATTATTTGGGAAATTGAAAATATAAACAGAAAACCCAAGGAAATCAAAGAATAATGCGCTTGTAATGGATGTGTGCGTGCCTTATTGGTTTTAACAACAATTTAAGCTGCTGTTGCCGCTGATGTGATTATTATTATTATTATTATTGTTTGAAATTTTCACATTTTTATTTTTTATTTTTTTTTTTCATTTGCAATAAATAAGAAAACGTGTTTTTCACTTCATTCACACTCAATATGTCACCGTGCCAAGGAGCAGATGATGATTGGGCTTTTGATTCAAATAATAAAGTCGCATGCTGTTGGGGAATTATTTTCTATTCTCCTCACCTTTTTTTCCTTAAATTCCCGTATTCATTGAATGTGGCAATTCGAAGGTTTCTGTAGACCACATTCGGCGTTTGGCAGGTATTGCTCTCTATGAACTCACACAACGCCTAAATGAATATTACAATTATTTTATAGGTTCTGAATGCTGGATGTTCCATTCGATTGTTAATTAATTATTATTATTCACAAACCAATCAAATCAGAAATGAGCGGCTGATTTGCATGCTGATCAAATTGATTAACTGTGGAAAGTGGAATTCACACAGCTGATTAAATACACATCTATGTACATCAAAACTGTTGATGACCTAAGAAAGTCCATTAATCGAAAATTCTCCTAAATATAGTCGCAGTTTACACTAGAAATCGGAATGAACATTCATCAGAGCTCTGCTGATGGCGCGACCTTTTCATTTTTACGCTGTTAAAACATTGCACTCAAAGGTCATAGAGGCCTTTCGATGTAAATGGGAAAAATGTCATTTACATAAAGATGTTAAATTCACAAAGCAAAATGAATATTTCATGACAACAGTTAATGGATTTTAACGATTCATTTTCAAAGTCGAAAACTGATTGAAATGTAACATTTCTGAGCCGGTTTTTCAATTAAAGCGTAAGTAGTACTCGTAAAATTTTGTTTGTTGATGAATGAAGAGAAAATGACAGAAAAAATCTCGTAAAGCAGCGTTAATGTTTTTTTGTTTATGTTCTCCGAACGAGAGCTAACACCGGCCCAAAACAATGGGCCAGCGATAGCATCGTTTCACTTCTTGAATGTTGGTTACTTTTTTTTTTTGGTGCAAAACAATCTCCGATCATACGATGGCGGTGATGTTTACTTTGCAGATAACTGATTGGCAATGAATGGAAATTTTCATTTTGTCATTTCGACAAACATCCGAAACGAAATGAACGTTATCAATATGATTGAATCTCTGAATGATGATTTTACTGTGTGAAAAGGCTGAACATTGATCATTTAATAATAATACATCCTTTTTTGAAATGGTGGAAATTGTCAAACGCAACAACAACAACAACAACAACAACACAGAAATGTTCACACAATAAACGGATTCGAGAAGAGAATAAAGGCCGGATGATGTTAGACAAAGAATAACAATACTGTGCAGATATTGATCGATTGTTGACAGTCATAAATGTAAAGGGAACAAAAATGGAATGAGATTTGTGTCCACAAAACCCGATTCTCTATCTTCTTCTTCTATTTTTTTTTTTTTGCTTATGATTTTGCCGTGATCGACCTGTCAAGCGGTAATGTGAATCCAATCAACCTAAATATGTGAAATCGGCTTTCGAATCTAAAAAAAAAAATCGATAAGGTAAATGGAATTCATTAGGCTTTTCGGTACTAAAATGAGCTAAACCGAGACACATTCATTCAGTTCAGGAAATCTGTTGTGTTTTTTATGTTTATTAACAGCGCATACGGATGAGCTATACCGGAAAAGATAGAGTTACCAAATTTCATTTATTTTTTATCTCGAGATATGTACATTATCGCACATATTGTACAATATATCGTTGCATACATGTTGTGTGTAATCATAATGAAAATGACATAATACCGTTAGCTGGTGCCATTTCTGGTTTAGCTTAGCCTAAAAAGAAAAGGAAAACCATGTAAATTTGTATGGAAAAAGATGAGCCTATCGTCTATATTGCCTATTTCCTTGGCCCTGCAATGCCATTGTTTAGATCGTGTTTGTAGAATGGATTTAATAGCATAAAACAGAGATCGAAATGGCATTCATAGCATCGCATTATTGTTTACAATTTACGATTTTTCCTGTTTTTATACTTGAGCGCCATTCAAGATTTCCATAAACAAATAAATGTATCGAATAACTCGGTTATCTGGCGCTGTTGTTCGATTTGCTCACTTGTACAATATACACATCCAACCCAAACAACAGCGCGGCAAACATCTATCGAAGTAGATGGAAAATTACATAATAATTTTCGAACATTTTGTTAGTCGACGAAATCTTAAATTTTCAATTCTAACAAAAAAAAAAAAAAAAAAAAAAATTAACGTATCCATGAATGTTGTGCGCCATTGAACATCTTTAAGCTAAAATGGAATTTTCATGGCATTCAATAAAATTAACATATTTTACGATAAAATTATCCAAACTCATCATCACATTGTTAGTATTGTTTTAGTCTCATTTGTTAATCGCACCCTCATTGTTCATTGTTCATTATTCACAATTCACGATTCCATCATCGAATTCCAAATTTTCAATTCGCATCGTGTATGCGTTCATTCAACAAATGCAAAATATTCTTCCGCATTGTTTACCGAACGAGTTTAAATTCTCAATAATAAATTAATATCCCAACGAAAGAAATCACATCCCAGCCTACCGACCCTACGTCATCGTCATGTTGTAATTGTAAAAATAGAAAGTATTGCAAATGAATAACAATGTTCAAATGTAAAATTGAGTACAAAATGAAATGAAAAAAAAAACAGGCTGCTCTTAAATCTGGTGGCTCCTGAACCAACCGAAATGTGTGGAATGACAGCATTAAGTTAGTTGTTGATTTGCGAAGAGGGTTTAAAATTCATCGTATGTATACATACAATACATACATACATATATTTATCCCTTTGTTATAGCATCATCATGCAAAATGTGTGCCAAACAATAAATGCGTGTTGTTGAACGGGCAACGAAATACGAACGCACTGAGACAGAAATGAAAATAAAAATTATGCCGTTAACTATATCATGGTACATTGGTACATACTAAATGAATACACTGTATACACTACTGTTGGATTTATAATGTGCTTGTGCCCGTTGCTTAAGCATTCAATTTGCCCATAATATTATTTAATTTTGCGCCTTTAGTTCAATGTTACCCATCATCTTTAGTCGCATCATATTTTTTTTTTTTTGGCCTTCTATTTGTGAGTGTATTGTTGTGTATGTATATTTGTGTCTGAATCCACAATAAATCCATTTTAAGGGGTGAACCAAAAACACAACTATCATGCCACAGCTTCGTTATAAATATACCGCTGTTGAAGTATCACGCGTTTTGTATTGTTTGATTTGGGTGCATTGATTTGAACGGAAGGCATTGAAATGAATTAAATTGAAGGCAATATTTGACATTAATACGGAAAGACGGACGCATGAAAGCAATGGCAACATATAAAAGATTTTTGTCTCTTTGAAATGAATGTATTTTTTTTTCTTTTCGAACCATTTGATACGAAAATGCATCAAAATCTGCTGTTGCTGCCGTTGCTGCTGCTGTTGCTGCTACACACACATACATTTATTATGAACATGAACGCATTCACATCAAATGTATCAAATTTATTCGACTCTTCTGTGAACGGAAGAGGCTAAAGGAGCTGCTACACACATGCAATGGTGACACATGAATTGTAAACGAGTGAACGAGTGTGGAGAGAAACGAACCATCTGTATTGGTTTTGGTGGTGAGACGCTATTACAATTCTGGTTCGCCTGGCTTGTTAATGGTTGCAGTTGGCAATTGATTCAATCTCATTCTACCCCGTATTCGTTGGCTAACCAAGCGATTTTGGATTTGGATTTTCTATAGGGAACTTTTTTCCCTCTCTCTCTCTTCATTTTCATCTTTGCCCTACTACAGCTACGGAAACAAATCGAAGAGCTTTGGGTTACTACATTTCATTGAATGGTTAGTTGATTCCCCTCATCGGAAATACATCGATGATGATTAATAAAACAATCGAAAATTTTTGTTACAATTTCAATAGAAACATTCCGATTTAGCATTTTTTTTTTCTCTCACTCGTTTCATTTTTTTTTTTTTTGGGATTTCCTATATCCCAGATCCCAGCGGTCATAATCACTTCAAAATCCGAATAGGATTAATTTTCTCTGCTTTTTATTATTTTTTTCATATTTATTTTTTTTTTGCGCTCGACGATCAGCCACTGGATAAACAAAAAAATTTAATAAAAATTATCAAATAAATCCATCAAAGGATCAATTTTTATTTCCTGCATTTTATGAATTTCGATTGCTGAAAATTGAAAAAAACTATTTGTGATTGTGTTCTATGGACATGGATCACCGTAAAACGTGTGCTTGCCTAGCAGGTAACACGATAAAATGTATGTTTGTGCAATCTAATAAAGCCTCCGTTGTTTGTTATTTATAATGATTGAACAAACTGATAAAATATTGCTCTATTGCAGCACAGAGAGACAAGAGAAGAAGAAAAAAAACACAATTTTTTTCTGTTTCAAAATTGAAACCATCGGTAAATGAAATGAATATATCTCCTATCTACAATCGGGTCGGATCGGGTCAAATTGGATATCATTCCATTTATTAGTTTGTTTGTCGATGAGAGCGAAAAAAATTCTAATGGAACATTTATTGCACAACAGAAGCCAAGAAACCCGATAATGGAATCGGATGAACCAAAAGTACTGAATGCTAAATGAGTGATTGAAGTGAGAGAGAGAGAAAAAAAGAGAATCATTTTCCAACATTTTATCTAACGAAATGATCTGGAATGTTAGTAGCATTGTGCCGAAGTAGTTAGTAGTTAGTACAAATACATTGATTCCGGTTCCCTTTTTATTTCATTATTTTTTTTTTCTTTCTTTTCATCATTGTTCATTGTCGTTGCATTTTAGTGTCGTAATACGTTCTTTGTGCTCTTCGGTTCAATTCAGAATTTCGGATACCGAAAAGCAATGGCAAATATTGTGTACATTGTACATGATACTTTGCTATTAACAATATTGTTATTATTATTATTATCGTCAATCGTCATCATTATATTTTGTTATTATTATGAATTTCTGAATGCCCATTAAGTCTTGTGTAAATACATCAGACCGTTTGTCGACCGATTGACAATCGCCAAATCATACTTATATCGTTTATATCGAATACAGACAGTAGTTTGGCCCTTTGGCAAAATAATTTCATATTTTGCTTGTTTTCAATTTCGTAAAAAAAAAAACATTTTTGACGAGCGGTTAAACACACATTCATTCAATTCGGTTGTTTCACTTCAATTCTTCACTTCATTTATGCTGATTTATGGATTTTTTCGTTCTGGTTCATTTAAATTATTATTATGTATATGTACGCATTATGCCATACAAATGATAAAATGTTTGTTGTTCCTGATTTGAGTGACGCTGTCTGTTTTTCGGATGCTGTCATCCGAACGAAATGGTAATCGTAATGTTAGAGATGAGTGGAAAATGGGAATGTCAAAGAGCGAATTCAATGCGAATTGAAAGCATTAAAATTGATTGTTGTCATCGAACCGAAATGTAAATGAATTATTATTATTATTATCGTATCGATCAGCCTTGGTTTCATTTTTCATTAAATCAATCCTTTGTAATTTCAATTAATCAAATTATTATTCATTTTTGAGTTCTAGGGCTTAAAAGTTTTGTGAAACTAATTGAGTTCAGCCTGTTGCTTTGAGATGCATAACGCATAGCTAATTTGTGTGAAAAATTCAATGAAAATTGCGTTTTTCGATTTGCATTGTTTTGTTAGTAAGAAACTATGAAATGCTGGCATTATTTAAACCGTTTTGCGGCGTACATGGTTCAAAATACAGTTTAAAGCCAACGTTTTTTTTTAGGATTTGTATTCATTTTTTTATGATGTATGTTGATTACCTACAGAGCACGTTAAACTAATTTATTAACTCAAACATCTGCATACAAGAAAAGCAGACACTTTTTACGCGTTCTACTTTCGTTCAAGAGATTCTTTAATTATCTTTCAGTTATGAAAGCATTTCATGAGGTCATAGAAAAAAATTCATTGGGGAATTTCGCCTTCGAATAATTACGGACATTTTCGAGTAGCTAATTGTTTGAACGGCCACACAGACCCTTCATTTTTATTGAGAAACTTTTCTCCTCCAATCCATTTTTTGTTAAGTTTTTTTTTTTTTTTTTTTTGATTGATTTCACGGAGCCAACTCTTACTGGAAAATTTGAATTCTCTACAGATAAAAGATAAAACGAATGAAAAACATTATCTTTATGAATTATTATGATTGAGATTGAATAAAATTATCATTTGAAATATGCTAAATAGGTGTTGAAGTAAAATATTAATTGAAGTTCTTCCATAATAATAATTGAAATGGCCTTTGAGAGCCTTTCGAAACAAAAAAAAATGAACATAAAAACCGAAAGCTGGTTGTCAACCACATTCAAATGATGAGCATCGTTGATTTGCCAGATTGGAAGAGGTATACACACAGAGACCTGGAATAACTGTTAAAATGCTATTGTTGGTCTCTGTATTAAGATGATAGTCCAATCAATCCGATTGAGATTCCGAATCGCATAAATTCATTTGATCAGTAACAATGCTTTCAGCTTAAATTGAGACACAAGGCAAAACGGTATTTATTTTTGATTTATTCGAATTAACAACAACAATAGGATTTATTGACACAAAATTGAATGAATGTGAGAACAGAGCAGATGATTTGAAACTATTTTCAATATGAAAAATATATTAGTTACAGTGTTTGGAATACGGAACGTGGAATGATCAATATAGTAAAATTGTGAATAAAAACAAAAATCAACCCCTCGAATATCTGAAAAATTTGTTTACGCCACTTCAACACAATATTTACAGTATCGACCAATGTTATAGCGCGGCATCGTCTCTTAATGCTCCTATTCAAATGCAATGTTTTTGGGCTATGTTTGGCAATGAGAGAGACAAACAAAACAATACGAATAAATCGTTGACGAATAGTGTTTTTTTTTCTCTCCATAGAACTAAAGACTGAAAATTTTTCAACATCGACAATGACTAGTTTGAATGAATTAAATGTAAAGATAATAATACTTTGTGCATTCAAATGAATTGAAAATGGGCCATGTAAATAGTCATCATGTATGTATACGGCATTCAGACGCACAACGTGTGAATGTATTTATTCAAGTGAAAATTCAGAAGCGTTTGCATTTAAAATAGATAGCAAACGATGAACAAACAGAATGGGACACAGAATTAAATTGATATAAATAAGACGCTAACTTTTCTCTGCCACAAAACAACAAACAAACAAACCAACGAACGAACGAACGAAACGGTTTATCTTTGATTCATTCATTTTTCAATGGAATTCGAACGACGAATGTTTTGAATATTTGAATGAATTGTTGAAAATTTCGAAAGCAGAAGACAATTGATTACGGGATGCCCGCCTTATTTACAATACAAATTAATAGTATATTAAAGATTATGCCTGGAGCGTCTGTCTACGAACGTAATACTCTAATTGTTCATTTCACTGCGATAAAAAACCTAGTTCTTTTGATGCAAATTCTTTGGAGCAAATTTGTTTACTTCTATTGAGCCATTGAAAGCAAAAGCAATCTAATTTTGTTTTTTTTTTTAAAGAAAGAATTCGAAAGTGAAACGATCAGAAAAATGAAATAAAATCAATTTTTCATGTGATTTGTATATGCCTGTTTACAATTTATATCTAAATATTTTGTTTGCGTGACCATTTTTGAACGGATAAAAAGCCAAAACATTGATCAAAACTGAACATTCAATTCATTGTTCGATTCGTTTTGATTTATTGAATTTTCATTTTCATTTTCATTTTCATGTTTTTTTTCTTTTCTTTTCTTTATGCATTTGCGTTATGTATGTTCTTTTTAGTTTAAGTAAAAATGAAGATTGAACGAATATCCAAACAGAGCCGAAGACAATTGACATCATCATTATCGATTTAGTCATAGTTTCCAATGAATTTTGTGAAAATGAAGAATCTCCAATGTGACACTTTTGTCTCTGAGCCCAGACAAAGCGGCGTTTTTCACACCATATTTAACTAAGTCAATTTTCAAACTAAAGAAACATTTATTTTTGTAGTTTGTTTTTTTTTCTTCTTCATTTTCCATCTCGTATTCTCGTTCAAAGGAATCAAACACAAAAAAAAAACAACCAAATGAAAAGATTTTTGTTGAATATTTGTCATTTGGTTATGCGGCGAATATGAATAAAGATCTAGAAACTTCAATTCAATGGCTGATGCCTCTTTTTTTGGTCCTTTTATTTCTTAATTCTTTGTTTGTTTGTTTGTTTGTTTCTTGCCCAGTTTTGTCGCGTTGCTGTTTTTGGTTTTGTATGTTTTTCTTGTATGAGAATTTACTTCTTTTTTTTTTATTCACCCGAATGCAACCGAACCAAACAATGCAATTCGTTCCCTTTGATCGTTGCATCATATCGATATATTTGTTTCCTTTTCAACATAAATTTTGACAACTTTATTTTTCAATTTTGTTCCAGAAGTGGAAAACATAAAATTTCGAAAGAAAACGAAAAAAAAACGAACAAACATTTGATTGAGTTATTTTTTCACCTGTAAATGGGTTCTTTCCATGTACGAAACAGATTTCTTTTCATAACGCAAAAATTGTTTGGCTGCAACGTTTTGTCATCAAATTAACTGGAGAAACCAAAAATGCATTGAACAAAACAATTTTATGCTTTGTCTTTGCATTTATTGAATTGCGAAGGCCATAAATTTTTGCCAATAGTTTCACTCTAGAGAAGAAGGCGGGATGTTTTGTTTGATATAGACAATGTGACAACACAACAATTAATCGTTTTTCATTCAATTGAATAAAAAGGAGGCTGTTTGTTTTTCAGAAATGCGTTCGATGCGATAAATGAAACAAAATTATCGATTGTGTCCAATTTTTTTTTTCTTTCAAAATATGCGTTTTCTTTCAACTGAATTCAGAGTTTTTCGTAATTTATCGATTTGAAATTCTATTATTATAAAATTTTGCTAGCAGAAAATGGGAAATTTCCGTTGAAAACATTCGTTCGATTGAAAATGATTGAAATCAATTAGATGTTTTGGTGTTGGGCTTGGATAACAACTGTTTGTAAACATTGTGTATAATTTGTCTTTTACGCACAAACAAAGAAAATCGAATACATGTCATCGAACAGAACAAAAAGATACAGAATTGATGACATTTGTTCTCACTGTAAATTGAGAAACTTAAACTCATTATCAGGAATCACAAAGATATTTCAG